>JAOUZG010049421.1:208812-227288 GCA_026289955.1 Argiope argentata
TTTTTTTTTTTTTTTTTTTTTTTTTTTTTTGAATTTTGGCATTTTTTAAAAGTCATTTATTTTTTTAGTTTTTCTGAATTTCAGCATTTTTAAAAGTCATTTATTCGTTTAGTTTTTCTGAATTCCGGCATTTTCAGAAAAAATTTCTTTGTTTAGTTTTCCTGAATTTTGGTATTTTCAAAAGTCATTGCTTTATTTAGTTTTCCTAAAGTATGATATTTTTAAAAATAATTCCTGAGTTTAGTTTCACTGGAGCTCAAACCGCTTTCATTGTTTCATAAAATATTTAATTACGAAATTTCCTTCCGTTGCTGAAAACTCAAGAGGAAGCATTTATTTCAGTAGAAAATTTCAATGCTATGAACAAAATAATGCAGTTACAATATCTAAGATAGATATATCATACACTTTAAAATGGTCTGATCTAAGAAATTTATTCAAATAATACCATGCCCCACTGACTTTAAACAATTTATTGAATGACTTTCTTTTTGATAGAGCTATTTTACTGACGTATGGATCTAAATGGAAATACAGCCTGGGCGTTCCACGAGGTTGTAGTTTGGGACCCTTACTTTGGCTTCTTGTCATAAACGAACTCCTTATTGAGTCTAACGGTGATGCAAATATTTTAGTGCAAGCTTATGCGGATGATATCATTATTCTCATGAAGGCTTCTGCCTCATTCTTATTCACTAATAAAAGTAAACTAATCATGGATAAACAGGAAAATTGGGCGAACAACCTTAATTTACAATTTAATAAAAATAAGTCTGATTATACTATTATCAAATATAAAAAAGATATAACGTATTTTCCTGGTATAAAGCTGTACAATCAATGATTATCATACTCCAAGTATATCAAATATCTTGGAGTTACTTTTGACCCAGCTCTTACATTTTTGCCACACCTTGGTATTGTTCAAGATAAAGTAATAAAAATTCACGAGAAGTAGAGAAGTAAAGTAATAAAAATTCAAGAGAAGAATAACTAGAGCTACCTGGGGCCTAAAATCTAAAATAATGAAACAAATTTGTCTGGACGTCATTGAAAAGATTATTTCTTATGGATGTGAAATATGGTACAGAAATTTAGTCAAAGTAAATAATAAACTTATCTCTATTCAGCGTCAATCCCTATTAGCTATTACCAAATGTTATTCAACAGTATCTAATGAGGCTTTACAAGTTTTGAGTGGATTTCCACCGTTAGATCTGAAAATACAACACATGATTGCAGTCTCAGCAACCATAAAGCAACATAAAATCTGTGAAAATGTAGACGGTAAAATTAATATCGAATTTACAAAAAACACAGCCTCGTGGGAGTATGAAAAAATCAATTGGAGATTCTTTAACGGGACAACAACTAGAAACCAAATATATACTGATGGTTCTAAATTAAATAACCGAGTGGGGTGTTCCCTTTTCTTTTTTCAGGATGGAGTTGAAAGAAATAGCAAAATATATAGATTAAATGATGTAACAACTGTATATATAGCAGAAAAAATTGATAAATACATACATAATCTCAGATTCAAGATCAGCCCAACAAACACTGCAAGCTCCAAACGAAGATAAAAATTTCATACAGGAAATAAAAAAGTTAATAGTTAAATCTAAACTCAATATTAATTTGACTTGTTTAAAAGCACATATAGGGATTGAGGGTAATGAGAGAGCAGATTTTTATGCAAAAGAAGCAACTAAAAAAGAGACTATTGATTATTCTTTCAGTCCAACTGCAACTCAGCTGCGAACTGAAATAAATAAAAAAAAATAATTGAAAAGTGGCAGGCTCGTTGGGAAGCCTCCAATAAAGGTGTTTGGACTAAAAAATATATTCAAACAGTGCATCTTAAAAGACTATTTGGTGACTTTTTCATAAACCAAATAATAACTGGCCATGGGGTTTTTAATGCTCACCAAGCTAGGTTATTTGGAAAATCTGATAAGTGCATATGCGGCAAATCTTTTGGAACCATTCATCATATTATACAGGAAAGTGATTTATTGGAAAACACCCGCTCAACATGGCAATTAGACTGGAGAAATTTGGACAACAAATTGCAATTAAAATTACCTTTCTTTAGGGCAAGGGCTTCTGAAATTATCAATAATCTTATGCAGTTGGAATCCGTGGATAACGATTGAAATGACTCTTTGCTTTGACTTCTGTTTTCTAATGTCTATATTGTATACGGAAACTTTATTTTGTATATATGTTATTTGCTTTTGGGTTACCAAGAGCTTCCTTTGTATATAATTGTTTTATACTTTTTCTTTTTAACAGCATATTCTTAGCTAATGTTGTTTACATTTTTATGTTCCTCTAATAACCGTTGAAATGTTTATACCCTTTTCTTTTTAACAGCATTTTCTTAGTTAACGTTGTTTACATTTTTATGTTCCTCTAATAACTGTTGATATGTTTGATAATTACTATACTTGGAGACAAGGTGACATTTTTTGAGAATCTAAATTCGTATCTCTTTCCGATCTGGTTCTTTGAATTGTTTTATGAAAATTAAGCTGATTAACCTGCACTTCGGTGCTCGGTGGGGGTTGCTTTGCGGCAGCTCATTGTTATATCCGAGTGGCGTCGGCCGGGACGGAGTATACCTATGCCATATCATACACTTTAATGGCACTATGACATTATGGGATTGGTCTCTAATAGAGAAATTCTTATGTATACAACGAAAGTTTAGTTTAGTTTAGTTATATTAACGTCCCGTCTCAAAGCAACACAAGGACTGCTTGGGAAGGACTTCCTAATTTTGAACCATGATCAAATGACGAGGACGTCATTCCACCCTACACCAGACCAGCGGGAGGACGTTTGGCCATGACTGATTTAAAGTGCAACAGTATCCCTGACGCAACGGTTCTTCGGTGGAATCGGGTATCGAACCTGAAACAGAACGGTTCATGAACCGTGACCTGACCCCAAAGCCACCGCGATCCTGTATAAAACGAAAAGAATATTTGTCAGACAATTAAAATGGCATATTTTGTAATTGCTACCCAGGGAATTCACGGCCTTACCCAATATTCAAAATTTTATGCGAGATAATAGGGATGAAATCTTTATTGAAGAGTATACATGCAAGACAGTTTCGAGAAGACAACTATATTTGAGTTTTTTTACTACACTCCTATCCAAATTTGGCGTCATCCTGTCAGTGTTTTCTTTCCTCCCCTCCCTTTATCCGTTCTTTCAAAATGGAGGTTTATGAATTCGGAATTCCATGTAACTTGGGCACATAAACAAATTTGGCTTCTTTAATTCGTTTTCTTTTATGAAGTGCACTCTGAAACTATGGAGAATGCTCTCCACGACACTTTCTCGCGTATTATACCAATAAATATATTTAGGAATTAATTGGGTTGAACAATGTTATGCAAGAGACTATGAGAAGACTAGCTTTGGAAACTTTTCTTTGGCAATTAATCCCCTAAATGATGTTAATATACAATTACTGAAAAGCCAAATATGAATTTTCGATTCTTTTTTTCTCATCCTTATTAAAGCCAAATTTGAATAGAAATATGACTGTAGTAACAAAATTACACATCAAATTTATACATTTAAGAAATTACATGTTTTAGATATCGCTTTTTCATTCTTTTGAAAAATATGGAACGCAAACGGTCAACTCTGTTGACGGATTTGATTTTATATTTTACATTTATACATTAAATTATATGTCTGTGTACTAAATTTTACCCATCTAGCTCTCTTCGTTTTTGATGGTCGACGGTGGTCTGGTGGTGAATTGTCGCCTTCGGAACAGGTGGATTTCAGGTTCTAGAACCGATTCCTCCAAAGAAACGTTGTTTAAACGGATCTGGGGCATGTTAAACGCACAAGCCAAACGACTTCCCATTAGTGTGGCATGGTGTGGAGAAGGGGAGGTGCCAACACATGCGTCATCCTCGTCATCTGGCCGGGGTTCAAAATTACTCAGTCCGTTCCAAAATATCCCCTACGTAGCTTTAAAACTGGACATTAATACAAAGAAACTAAAAATAAAATTTCTTCGTTTTGTAGCTATCATGTTAACTTTTATTCAAAACTAGACAAGCTTTCTCTGAATAAATTTAAACAAAAATTCTATATCAAGCCCAAGTATTCACTTTTTTTAATTTTCACCTGTAGCTTTAAAATATTTCTTGGGAATTGTTTATAAATTCGCATGTTTAACTCAAAGAGTTTTTGAGTTATTTTGTTTAAGGTCACAAAGATTGATAATGTCCTGGATATGGTTTTTGCATTCATAGAAAGTTAGAAGATAGAATTTTCACAAAAGTTCTTGTTCATATTTTTTGATGATTATAATATTTCCTTTAACATACTTCGTGTTTAGTATACTGAGGTGAAAGCGTAATGTAAATAATTTTTTTAAAATAATATCCGGGCGAAATTTTTTATAAAGTGTATCAATTTCTATTAATTATCACAAGTAAAAAATTATGAAAGTCATTGAGTTTTGAAAAATTAAAGTTGAATATAAGTCATTCCAGTCGCTATATGCCAGGTTTGAATATAGTTTTAAAGTTATTCAGTACTGAAACCCATACAGGAGAAACTCGCTTTATTTTAAACTAGCCGCCTTTGGAGACAAGCAGGCTCGCCAATATTAATCCTGGCTAAAAGGTTCAATTAATTTTTTTATATAACTTGGTCTCATAATACGTTTTTCAGCAAAATATTTTTAAGCTTCAAATTTCGATAGTCATAAAATTCACATATACTATTATGTAGGACTTAAGCAGTCCAGATTTTTGAACTCCGCATCTCTCTCTGATTTTCTATCAGTGCACGTAAAATTCGGTTTTAAATTAAAATGCCAATGATGAAACTTCAATTAATATAATGATCTTTTTACTCAATCCAAGCATGTCTAAATAAAACTAAGAACTGAAAGCAGAATAGTCCGACATTGAAGTTCTTTTTTCTCAACAGAAATTGAAATACTAAAAAAATTATAATTCATAATATTTCAAAAAGAATTATTCAGCAAGCATTAAATAAATTAAATAAAAAATTATTTTTTCTGCTTTCAACAATAATATTTCTTAGAAGGAGGGGGGGCTTAAATATACTTCAAAAAATCATGAATAAATTTATAGACAGTCCTTTGGTGCTATAGATTCGTATTCAGTAAAATATTTTTTATATATTTCAACTTCTAAATAAATAAATAAACATCTCTGTTTTCTGTGATCAAATCTGGCTGATTTAATCCGTTCTGAATATTGCAAGTTTAGAACAATCATCATTTTCATAATCTGGGCCAATTTCTTTTGAGAAAACGTACTGGCTTCCTTGAGATCTTGATAAAGTGATCTAAAATCGCCAGTTTTTTTCGAATAGTTATATTGAAATTTTCATAGATCGATCAGCTTTAATGATTTATTTAGCTGATGAGAATGCCACTTTTTTTATTTTAAGGAGAACTTATTGTCACTAGAATATTTTGTCAAATATGATTCACAGAGCAGATGATATTTGTAAAAATTTAAAAGTCGTAATTCATCAATATTTTTTATCTCAATTTACTAAGATTATAATTATATATTTCACTTAGGCTTTATGTTAAGAGATGTATGTATATTACAAAGGGTTTAGAAATTAGCTGTTGGGCTCCGATTATAGAAGATGTAGATATTAAGCCATATCCGCCTTAAATAAAACTGTTTAATTGAATTAGTAGTGTATATATATATATATTGTAAAATTATAGAAAAAGTTTCTTTGCATTTAATTTTCAAAAATATCATGTTATTTATTTCATTTCATGCAAACGCATGCTGAAAAAAAATTATCTCTTTATATGTTTGATTTGGAATGATAATTGATTTATTTTTTATTATGTGAGAACATGATATGGTTTTGGTTAGAAGGTTTTGATGTCTTCGAAATATACGGGCAAAAAATATTTTTATCTGTTTTTACTAGTAATGCTTTAATTATTATGTATTCTTCTTTGAAAACAGATGCGTTTTCAAAAAGCTGACCTGCTTTTACCAATTTAGCTTTATCATTATGTATGCTTCTTTGTAAGCCGATGCTTTTTTATTTCGGTATGATTCATTAAAATGCAGAGATTCATTGCATTCATGAAGGCGAATTCTTTGACTTGCATACTAGGTATTTTCTTCATATTAGTAAAAGTAACAACTAAAAATCATGACTTAAACTTACTCTCATGTTTTAAAACTTAAAAAGAACACGAAAGCAAAAATGCTTTACTTTAACAAAAATAAGAGATTATTACATTTTCCTTCAACTTATTATCAATCTCTTTTTGTTCGTCGTTTCTATGAAATGATGTCATCTTCTAGGGGGGGGGGTGCGATTTCTAATTTTTAAATAATTAATCTTACGCTCAACAGATTATCGTTTGGGTTTTTTTTATTCTTTTTTAGTTTTAGCTGTTGCACTTTTGTAATATGTAACCATATTTATCCATTAATTAAATCATAAGTGTTAAAGCGTATCAAATACGACTAATTTAACTTTCTGACAAAATTTTATGTGGACGCCAGTAAATAATTTACTGCACTTCATGTACTCATGGAGCAGTTTTAATTAAAACTTATTCAGAATTTAGGTATACATAAAATTTCTGATGAGTCAGTGATTATCTACAAATATTTTGAGATTTAAATGAATAAAATCCTGCATTCACAGGAAAAAGGGATTCCATAAAAATTCAACAACATTACAATTGAAAGTAAGAATAACGACGTCAGAAGAGGAAAAATTTGAACAATTCGTGTTCTTAAATAATTAAAATTTGGCAGGAATTTCAGAAAATTATTGTTCCATTACTATAAGAATTCTTACTGCATTTGTCACACTCAATAAAAAGAATTTAAAAAACAATTCCTGAAAAGTTCATCTACAAACGTGGCCAAAAAAGAAATTTACAAATATTAATTACTTTTTAAAAAAGGCAGTAATAGCGTTGAGAGTTGACTTTAAATTATATAAACGTAAGGCAGCCTTAGCGATGTCTACTCTACTTTAAAAATAAGCGCATTATTAATAATTGTATTCCTCAAAATACTGTAAATATTAGAATATAATTTTATTTAAAACTTTCATTTTTAATTTTCTATCTAGTAAATGATGTTCAAAAAATTTTGAGATTGATGGTAAAAAAATCCTAATTTTTAAAAAATTACTGATTGTACAATAATATAGTCACGTGACCATTTAAAATGTATTTTCGAAAAAAAATACTTTAAGGCAAAAGTTTTGGTGCTCGATAGATTCAAAGGTTTAAAGAAAAACAACAGCTTTTTTAAAAATATTTGCACGCAAAATCTAATAGCCACGTGATGGTTTCAAACCGGTTAAAACTGCGAAATTAATTAAATTAATTCATATATACAATGACTTGAAAAATAATGATTCTCTTAAATGATAACTTAAAATTTTCGATAGTAGATCTCAATTCTTTCAATTTTTAAAATGTTTCATTATTTTGTATTAAATTCAGAAAACTCAAAAGATATTTTACTTTTTTTTTAATTTTGAACTTTTGTTAATATGGTGACAAGTTAATAAGAAATTAAATTTATTTAACTATACTTTTATTTATTTTAATTGTTTTATTGGATTATTCATTTTTTATTGCAAACGATTATATAAAAAAAACTTTGTTTCACATCTATTGTTTAAAAAAATATCACATTTCCTGTTTGTTTCATCTCATATAATCGCGTGCTCAAAATGGCATTTTTCTGTTTTTTATTTGAGGTAGTAATAAACTTTTTTTAAATCAGAGTTTTTGTTAGTGGGATGGCAATGTGCTATTAAAAGCTGATTGTTTGAGATGCTCGTGCAGGTAAGATCTTAATTTTTATTTTATGCGAAATAAATTGTTGAAAAATACGATTAAATTAAATATTTTAAAATTTATTAAAAATAGAATTTTGATTTATAGGCCAAAACATCAGTATCATTGAAAAGCTAATTTTTTAGCTTTTGATGCAAAAATAAATTTTTATTCTGAAAAATTTTTGGAAATTTTAGCGAAAAAACATCAAAATTTTGCTTATTTTTTAATAAATCAAAATTTTAATTTGAAATTCAAAAAAAGGGCTCCGAGGTGCATATTCCCGGCCCCCAAGGTATACATATACTAAATTTGGTAGCTGTAAGTCGAACGGTCTGGTCTGCAGAGCGCCCACACACACCCACACACACACGTTGAGCTTTATTATAAGGAAAGATAAAGAAGATTTTCCGGATTTGAATTATTCAAATCCTGCAAACATTTGAAAAAATTTAGAAAAAAATTTAGATCATTAAAACCCAGTACAGGAGAATTTCATAATTTATTTTTAACATAGTTGATTGTGTGGATATAATGCAAAAGAACACATTATTATGTTTCCCCATGTTAATTTTATGATTAAGATTTTGGACATGAATGGTTAATACCACCTATTCCTATGAAAAAAATTGAAAATAAGTAATATAAAAAATTAAGTCAATTCCTACTTACAAAAAAAATTATTTTAGTTACAACAAAGAACAACAAAGAATTTTTTTATTTTATTTACTTTTTATTGAATAATTAGAATACATGTAAATAAGTTATGAAAAATTATTGATTTTTGCAAGAATTCAACTCACAATCTTCACCTTCACTCGAAAAATAATGAAATCCTTGCATTTTACCGATTGAGCTACTACTTCCTGTCGACCAATTTTCATTACAAACTGCTAAAACATTTAAAGTTTTAAAAATTAATTAAATTAAATTAATGAATTAATAGTTGAAAAAACTGTATTATCATTGAGTATTATCCACTACGAGTTTGTAAAAATGAGATTTGAATTTGAGTGGATGAATAAAAAGTAATTTATTTACGATCGAAAATGTGAACAAGATATAAATAGGGAGAGTGTGTACTAATCGTAAGAATTGAAAAAGCATGACATTTCTAAAAAAAGAAACTTAAATGGTATGTTTATTAGACATAATTCTTTATTTTTAGCTTTCAACTAAGGAAAAGATTAAATATTCAATGAAACAATGACTAGTCCATTGGTCGCTCATTCAAATGGTCGCTCAAACTTAATCTTGTCATGATGACTACGTACATTTGCCGATTGACCCATTTCCTATTCAAAACTCAAAACTCATTTTTTAAAATGTAATAGACCATGAAAAAGACTTTAGTACACGAAATACTTTAAAACTGCAATGTGAGTAAAAAGAAAGTAAATACTCATGCTTGATATAGAATTTTTTTTAATTTCAAATATATTATTGACTTGTAATATAAAGTAAATATAT
Source organism: Argiope argentata (assembly GCA_026289955.1). Classification (NCBI taxonomy): domain Eukaryota; kingdom Metazoa; phylum Arthropoda; class Arachnida; order Araneae; family Araneidae; genus Argiope; species Argiope argentata. The sequence continues at coordinate 218,138 of JAOUZG010049421.1, forward strand.
ACAATTATTAGCTTATTCATGCAATGTGCATGAATAAGCTAAGAATAAGCTGATATTTAATTTAATCAAAATCCAAAAAGAGATAATTCAACTAAAACACAAAAGTATCAGATTTCATGAACCAAAGAAAGTAAACATAGGACGCTGATATCAACAAAAAGAAAGAAATCTGCAATAGAAATGTTTTATCTGCAATTCTTTACATCTTATCACTGTCTTTAATCGTTTAGGGATAAATGTGACCAGGTTTGTTATCATGTGAGAATATTATGTTGCTTTCTTTAAGAGGTTTTGAATAACTTAGGACAACGAATAATTGAAGATCGAAATTTTTAATCGCATATACTTTCTATCTGCTTTTACCAGTATTGCATTATTAATATGATTTATTTAAAATGCTGCTGAAACTTTTCAATTTAGAAATGTTTCTTTGATTGGTCTTTGTTTTGACTTCAAATAAAACCATTTCTTATGCGTAAAAATAAAAATGTTTGCACTTCTCAGTAATATGTTTTTTTTTTTTATTTAAAGCCAGATTTCTAAAAGATTTCCAGATTTCTAGTTATAAGTTCTATTTTTAACTGTATTGCAGTACATACGTAAAAAATATAGTTTAAATTACCCTAATTCACTAGAATTCATCACTTTACGATAAATTAAATCACCATAAAGGCCTATAAAGTAAAAATATGATGTTCTCTCAACTATTTGAACCCCTGTGTGTTCTAAATAATCTTAAAAATATATGTTATATGCAATTAAAAGTGAAAGTAATAACTACAGAAAGAAAAATAATCATGAAAATTAACAATATTCTAATCATTTTTAAAAAATGAATTCTTAAAACAAATAACTAACTTATTGCAAATAATGAAAATAGCCAAACAATAATTATAATTAAAAACTTATAGCAGAAAAGTATTCAGAAAAGGAAAATTACAAAAAATAACTTGAATTTCTTATAAAAATTAATTTAGCAAATCTAACAGCATTTTTCGTAATGTCAAATTATTTATCGTCTGCCTTTATTTACGGCCGCCTTATCGACACAGTGGTTCATGTATTTTGATGGCTATTCAGTTTTTGTCGTTGATGTTGATAAATAAAGGCATTATGATGACAATTTTTTTGATTTTTTGTTGTTCATGTCAAATCAATATACTTACAAAAAAATAATATTTGAATGAAAATCGCACTTTTTAACTGAAGCTTTTCAATGAGATAATGTTTGAAAGATTAATTTTGCTTATCTTTATTTATTTGTTTATCTTTATTATTAGTTTTGTTTTTAACTACATTGTAGTACATAGGCAAAAAATATAATTTAAATTTCCATAATTCACAAGAATTCATCACTTTAAGGTGAATTAAATCACTATAAAGACGTTTGAATTCAATAAATAAAACAATGAAATGATTGGTGTTTAATAAATTAACCAGATATAGTGGTCTCCTCAAAATTTTCTTTCATACTCCATTAAAATTTCATTCCAGAGAACGTTTTGAATGGCATTAGTATACAATAGTTAGGAAATATTCACTTTTGGCGAGAATTCAGCATTTTTACTGAATCATGCGGTGACATCCTTGGCGAGTTTATTGGCGATTAATTACCAGCATGACGTAAATAGTACCCGAAAATCGAATTTATGAGTTAAATACACATTTCTGAGCTAATTGAAGTTGAAATTTGACGCAAAACAGTACTTGAAATCACAAAATAGAAAACTAAAATTGAAATCTTTAAGTCACTGTGTTTATGAATCATCGTGTTTACTTCTTTCTTATATAAATTGACAATCAGTGAACTCTTTATTTTATTTGACTCAAATTTTTACAGGTGTTTACACTATAGACTTTAAATGTCTATAGTGTAAACACCTGTAAAACACTCTAACACTCTTCGTTTTGTAATTATCGTGTTAACTTATATTCGAACAGCTGGACAGACGAACTTTCTGTGAGCAGATTTTCACTCAAAATTTAATTGGAATCCTCGAATTTCATTTCAAGATCATCCACCTAATTTCAACAGTCTAATTCAAAACATTTTTTTAAATTATTGTAGTCACAGATAGACAAGCAGACGAATATTTTCCAAAAACGTGTTTTTCTAACTCAGGGAGTTCTAAAAATTTGAAAATTCATCGAGTTCGAGTTTTTTTACGATTACGATATTTTCTCTCTATATGAGAAAATATCGTAATATATGAGAAAGTAAAAAACATTTTGAAAAACTTATTATTAAAAGACGGAAATATAAATTGATATAACTGAAAAGCTAATGTTTTTTTAAGTTAAATGTGAAATAAATTATTTATATTTACAAAAATTTCGGTACCGAAATTTTAATAACTTCAATATTTTCCCTACGTGTACAAGAATGCAGTGAAATAGTTTATATTTAACTGCGCTTTGATTTAATTAATAAAATTTTAAATAAAATGAATATTGAAAAAAATGAATTTACGATCGTAAATTTCAAGTTATCATATGAGACCATTATTATTTTTAGTGATTATTGGTCTCAATTAATTTAAGTCTTTAACCAGTTTAAACCGGTTTGAAACAATCACGAGACTTTTCTCTCTCTCATGATAATTTTTTTAAACTTTCATTCTTTTAAAATCAATAAGAGAGTTGCCAAAAATAATTAAAAAATAAATTTGAAATATCAAAAAGTGAGAAAGTAGGGAAGCTCCGACGTTTATTGTTGTTTAGCAACAGAGTGTCTATAAACTTCCTTATTTCAAAATATTTGTATTTATTCTTGTATTTATAAAAATTGATTTTTTAAGTGAAGGAAAAATTGCAAGAAAGTGACATTAGCCAAAAATCGTACAATTTTGAATGTTACAGAAAAAGGAAATTATATGATGAATAATAAATTTTAAAATATTATCATAAGGAATAAATTAGTTCGAGGCTAATACGAAAGCACGTAAGACATAGGATAACATCTGATAGTTAATTCAACACTTAATTGTCTTTCACTTTGAAATTCTGACAGTTTTTATTGTCTGAAATAATGATCACGCCATGCTTCTTTGAATTCAGCTGATTTGTTTAGAAGATGCAAAACATACATAAATAGAGGTATAACTTTAATTTATATGAATTTACCTCACATACTGACATTGTTTTAATTGGAAAATATTTTCAACTCATGCAACAAAATAATATAATACACAAAAAAAAGATTTTTTTTAAAAAAAAAATGAAATCTACGGTCGCAAATTTCAAGTTCTCACGTGAAAACATTATTATTTTTAAAAGGTTATTTGTATTAATTAAATTTAGTCATTCACTAGTTTAAACGGATTTTTAAAAATTACGAGACTTTTCTCTCTCTCTTTCTAATGATATTTTTTTAACTTTCATTTTCAGTTTTTCTAGCTGACAAACAAATGTCTGGAACTTTACCGATTTTAAGACTAAAGAATACAGTAATTACGACGAAAAGTTCATTATTACTGGAAGCTCTTGTATATGTGTTAAACTCCAAGGAACGTAATGCAGATTGATATTAAAATTGTATTCTAATATTTACAGTATTTTGAGAAACACAATTCGTAAGAAAGCGCTTATAATATCATTAAAGAATAAATATGTCGCGCTTTACAAAAGTGCGATGGTTAAAACTGAAAGAGAATTTTAAAAAACGATAATCTTTAGTGATTAAATATTTAAAAGTAAGAAATCGTAAACAAACTGGAAGATAACGTCATTTCATAGAAACGATAAACAAAAATCAATTGATAATAAATTTAATTGAATGCCTGAAACAAAGCTGGCAAAACGAATCTCAAATGTTATGAATCAGGTGACTCGATATCTACCAATGATAAAACAAATATATCTTGCCCTCAAATTTCGGAGCCACCAAAACCTCCTAACCTAAACAACATCATGTTATCATATGATAATAAAACGATATCATAATAAATTTAAATCCGTATTTAAACATTTTGAAATGTAAAAAAATTAGATGATATAGAAATAATTTTTTTAATTATTTTATACGTAAATTGTTTAGAAATATCAAAATTAAACTGATCAGGTTTATGTAACTAACTATAAATCATACACATAACTATAAATCATACATATACCAAATGAGAATTTTATGCAAGTTTCAAGTTTCAGAAACGACTAGCCTTTTAAATACATTGCATAATAAAAGATTGCAGATGATATGGTATTGAGATGGTATGTTAAATATGCGGACTTGTGCGTCATGTGTTTTATGTGACATAATTCTTTGACCTTGAAACTAAAGATTTAACTTTCAGAGAAGTACCTTTTTATTTTCTTCCCCCACGTGCTTCTGATTCAATAGCGAAAACTTTGTTGCTTAGCGACAGGACGACGTTCTTTGGGACTCACTCACGGGAGAATCTCGAAAAACAACGTTTCGTTTCTCTTAAAGAGTGTGTTTTCTGAACGTTTCCATTTTGTTTTTTTCATTTGCAATAGTTACAGTCGGACTTCTGCCCTCTCTCAATATTCTAGATATTAGAATGTTTTCATTTATAAATTACATAATATAACAAGATATCTCAAAATTACTCTAGGAAAGTAGTTGTGAAGACGAAAAAGTTTTTTTAGAGATTTTTTTTTTAATTTGAAGATCAATTTCAAAAAAAGAAAGAAAACAGTAATAAAAATAATTTAAATACATTGAACTCTGTTCTGCATATTTCAATGCTTCATGTCAGAACAATTTCTTGATCTTCCAATCATTGAAAACGTTTTACTTATTTAAACAATCTGATCTACTTTTAAAAAGATTTTCATTAATGTGTGACGAAAACATCTCAACAAAAATGAGGTAGATTTTGTAAGCGTATGAGTTAATTAAACAATTTAAACTATTTTTGAAAAAGATTTTCATTCAAGCTTGAAGAAACCTTTCATAAAGTAAAAAAAGCTGAAAAAATCATCTCCACAAAAAGTGGCAAATTAAGTTGTGCAAGTTAAATTGTATTTTTATTCAGTTTAATTGTTTCATCGAATGAGTCACTTTAGTATTGCAAACTAAAGTGAACTCTCTATTTATTGTTTAAAATAATATACTATTTCCTATTTATTTCATTTCATACAATCACGTGCTCAGAATGACATTTTTCTAGGTTTTATTCGCTGTAGTCATTAACTTATTTTTTTAAATCAGATCTTTTCTAAATGCCATGGCAACGCGTTATTAAAAGTTGATTTTTTAGATGCTCGTGCGGATAATAAAATTTTTATTTTTTGCCTACGGATTTTTGTTGACGCCAAAACGCTCATCCCGAAAACAACATCATGTTCTGACATAATAAAAATCAATGATATCGATGAAAAAACATATATTTATCAGTATTATAAATAAATACATATTTCTTACTACAGAAAAGTCAGATAAGGCTTCAAAATGCCATTTATGCTAAAACGAATTCGCAATTGATGCTTTAAAGAAATAGGATATCGATTGCCGTCGTCTTGGTATAATAGTACCAAGTCTCAACCGTGTTCTGGGTGTCCCGGTTCAGACATGGTTCTTCTGTGTTCCATCTGTGAGGTGTGTGAATGTGCCCCTCTGTAAAAAGGGGCTGCGCAAGCGAATGTGATGAGTGAGTAGCAAAGATCGTACTATTGGCCCTAGATGGCGTCGCTACAAAACAAGGGAGGCTGATCAGACTTCAATCGCTGACTACCTCATAGAGCTTGTCCATGGCAAGTGCCATAAGAAACAACAACAGAATAACGATCAGTTTCTAATCAAGGCAAAACTTCCCGCCATTTTTCACGTGACTTTCATTTTCTCGAATATGTAACATAAGAAAATTGTAGTAATAGTCAAAAAATTTATTTTCTTTTATCCGTCTATTACAGCATTTTCTCCGGGGAAAAAGCTTGTAATAGATGGATTGGGTCATCTAAATTTTTGACTGTTTTATGTATAGGATAAAAAATTTGCATACCTTAAAATGCGTAGGAATTCTTATAAATGCATTATATGCCATAGGTATAAAACCTTGAATTGGGATCTGTCTGAAGATTAAAAATGTGGATTTTCCCTAAGTTTACACCTATCATAAGTTTTTTAAACGTAACTTAAAATTTGAAAATCATAAGAAATCCAAAAATAAAATAAACAGGCACCCATTAAAATTACATTATGGTTACGTTCTTGTATACATGGAAGAGTGAAATTGTAACAATTGTCAAAAAATTTGAACTCGGGACTTTTTTGAAGATTCCATGTTTTCAACTTTCCTGAATTCAAAAAATACTTTTTGAAAAATGTTTGCCTGCCTGTATGTGACAAAGATAACTCAAAAATACTTTGACCTATGAAATTTGTATTTGGACTCTATATCATATTTGTAGACTTCTATCCAATTTTGAGCACATTTCTCTCATCGGTTGTCTGTTCATCCGATTGTTTAAAATATAATTTAAAACGATAATTACGAAACGAGGAGAGCCAGTTAGATAACATTCCATAAATCGAACTAACATCTGTGATCTATGCATCATAATTTAAGCCAGATGCGTCATCGATTAATCCGTCTGTCGGTACATAATTTTAGAAACAAAATATATGAAATTTGTTGTGTGACTTTGTAAATTCTAGTACAATTTTTATTTCAGTTTTATGGGAAAATTACAGCTAAAACACAAATAAGATTTCCGGATACTTTTAACCGGCTGCCAGGGAATTAATCGCCAAATAGCACGCAATAGGTGATACGATAGATTCACAAAAAATATTAAAATGTCGCCAAAAGTTAATGTTTTGCATTTACTATACGCCAATCATTGGTATGCAGGTCTTTTTTGGAATAACACCTTTACTAGAGGGTATGCGAGAAAAATTTGTGGAGACCGCCCAACTGGTTTTATCTAGAGGAAAAAAATCATTATATCATAATATTAATTCATGTAAAATTCCTTGAAATATCATATTGTTTCATTTTAATGTAGTAAAGTTAAGCCATAGAAACAAGTTTTTGTTACTGGGATTTGACTGAAATCGCTAAATGCTGTAATTCAATTAGTTTAGTATCGAATGCTAAGCTTTTTCTAAACAAATACACAATTTATTGGAAAAAATATGTATTTATAAATAAAACAAACCCTGTAGTGCTATTACAATTATAAAAGATAATCCGAAATATCTTCTTTCTTGTAAAATATTGTTACGAATAATTCTCACTCAAGAGCGATACGAAGATGCAGACTTTATTGTCTATGAAAACGCGTATTAAATACACGCAGCACAAGCTAAAAATTCACAACGAATTCACTCTACTTAATCCACTAATTTCAAATAACAGAGAAGCTTTAGAACACGCTTAAAAGAAAAGCAGCTCTCTCTAACTCGCTGGTTTTCTGAACTTATCCGATTGTCCACCTTTAAGTCGCGCCTTAAATATCTCACCAAATTGGGCGTGGAAGCTGCGGATATCGCTCACTCTTTTCAGACAACTGTGGAACATTCCAGCATTCTCTAGAACCACATCTTTCTTTCTTAGAATTTACTGCACAATTTATCTTATAGTAAAAACCGTTAACGACTTCATTACATCGCCAACACACCTACATCGCCAAATTAGTCAAATATGGCGATCTTCTTTTGTAAATCCTCTTAGAACGGTCTTTTCTCACAGATTCCATTACAATTAGTTTTATACAATTAAAGTATTTACAAATATATACAATTTTTACACAAAAAAACTCATACATATTTACAATATTTACATCTAATTTACACAAAATTCGTCCAATATTTTATAAAATTAAACAAGATATTTTTATTCATATATGCTAGATATAAAATCCGATACACCCAGATTTTTTCCCGTGATTCATTTAAATATTTAATAAAATTTGCAGAAATGCAATTACAAAATAATAAACTTTTATGTTTTGAAAAATGTTTATTCTGAAACATTTTTTTATATTATTTTTTGATTGATTTCATTAATATATAACAGCACAAAAAGAGATTAACTGATTTTAATAAATCTTCACAATTCAATAACAAGCAGTAGAAGCAGAATTATTTTATACAAATTATCCTGAAAAGACAAAAACAGAAAAACACATGAATATTGCAAAAGAGATGCAAAACAGCATTCTTTTTTTTAAATGAAAAAACTGAATAACATTAAAAACTGAACAAAAAAACTACGTTCGCGAAAGAAATTGAATTGCTTTGCATCAAAGTAATTCTAATTGTTACTTTTGATCTGTCTGAAGATGATGAAATACCAATAATTAAAATTAATGTGGAAATTTGGGCCTTCACTCCAATATATTATTGCACGTTGATGACTTAAAATGAATTCAACTCCCTGTTTGATCTGTTCTGCTTGTAGATCAAACTTGGAACATGGCCAACTATTATATTTTTTTGTAAGAATTTGCTTTTAATTTTTCTTTATTTTGTCCATTTTTTTTCTTGTTTCGATGAAATTTTAATTACTTTTGTTACTTTAACTACTTTGTAACTTTATATACTTTAATTACTTTGCAACAAATTGAAAAGAGATATGTTGATAATTTTAAAAAAAATTCTGTTGAATATAGCAAATGATTTAAAATTTTGGGTTAATCAGATATCATTTTTTTTTTATAAATTGCATTAAATATTGTTACGTTTTTAGCTTAGCGGGTTCGGATTGAATGGACTTTATTTGAGGACAGCACAAACAAATTTATTTACAGCTATTTACAGGTATATACAAGATGACTTGAAAAGGTAAAACTTCAGAAAACACAATTCAGCAATAATCAGTCACTTACAGCGTAAATGCAAGTCTTACGCACAATAAACACAGTTTGTAAAACAGCTATAGTATAGCACAGCAACAGTAAAGCACAGCGAGCTCAATAACACAGCGTTAACAGCAAACGCAAACACTGCTCACAAGCATAACTCCGCGAGTAAAGCGAAACGCTTCTCCTTGAGAGATTAACTACTTTGAGCGATCCACCACAGGAAGAGGCAACCTGCCTCTTATATAGTCGGGCGAAAGCGTGGCCGTGCTACGGCGGAAGCTCCGAGAGGCTTCGACGGTAAGGGAGAAAAACCTCGGCGCAGCCAGACTTCTCTCGGGGTTACCAGAATATTCCTCCCGCCAAATCAACTTGGCTGGCGCAG
>JAOUZG010049421.1:236875-260507 GCA_026289955.1 Argiope argentata
GTTTTAAATTAAATTCCAACAGCCAGGCAGACATGTTTCCTAAAAGCTGATTTTGCTAAAAATTTGATAAAAATATAAAAGTTTGATTTAAAGCCCTTATACCAAATTTCATCCATTTATATCCAAATATTTTAGAGTTATCTTTGTCACGGACGGACAGACTTCATTTCAAAAATGAGTTTTTCGAACTCAGGTTGCTGCAAAACGTGAAGATTCGACAAAGTCTCGAGTTCGAATTTTATGACGATTACAATACTTTCTTTATACTATGTATAGAAGAACGTAATCATAGTGTAGTTTGTAAATGTTATTTTAATCTATGGTGATTTATTTAATTTTGGAATTTTTTAGGATCGTAAATTTTTAGTTACTTTTTTTTTAATTTTATGGCAGAGGTAGACTTAAGAAAAATCCCTATTTTCAATCATCATACAGACCCCAATTGACGGTTTTAATCATATGACATATTATGAATTTATTTCGATTCCTATGCATTTTAAGAAATGCAAATTTTTTATTCTATACTTAAAACATACAAGGGTTCAGGTGGTCCAATCCATCTATTACAAGCTTTTTCCTTGGAGAAAATGCTGTGATAAAAGGATGAAAGAAAATCAAAAAATCGTATAGATTAAATGCTTGTAAATTTTCTTCAATAAATAATAAAACCCAAGCATGAAGCTATATGCGAAATAAAATCAGTTAAAGAAACGCTGTTTTACAAGGAAATCGTTTGCTATCTGTAGTCCAAGTCCATATGCTTTACGTCAGCAATAAAAAAGTTATCTCAAAAATTTAGATAGAACTTTTAACTTATCTAAATGTGAATGATAATTTTTAAATAAAAGGACGAAATTTAACCTCATTCCGAAGAACTATTTAAGCAGTTCATTCTATTTTTGAACAGAAGGCAAAACAGTTTTATAATACCATTAATAAACTTCCGGATTTTCATTTCATAAAAGATGTAAGGATTTAAAAATCTCGCTAAAATACTGATTTCTAGTAGCATTATCGTGTCATGTTAACACAGAACTTGGTTATCTGTACTTTTTAAATTCGAATTCTTCAATAATTTGATGTTTTTCTTCAGATTTTTTAAATTTTCTATAACCTTAACAAGGCACGTCTTGTTTCATTTCAACTTTTGGATAAAGAATGTTTGAATTATGTGGTGAATTTCAAAGAATGTTTTAATTATGTGGTGAATTTTCAAAAACTTGAAGTGTACTTTCTGACAAAGTCATAAAAGGACGGCAGAACTATCTAAAACCTGTTCTGAATGAGAGTTGTATCAGTTGAGAATAAGAATTGAGTGGAACTCAAGTGATTAATGAAGTGAAGATTAAGTCATGTGCTGAATCTTGAAATCAAGAATTGAAGAAGCATCGAGTCTTGTATACTCGCTTAGTTCTGAGTTGTCAGTTGAGTACAAGCTCAAGCGAGGAGACGTGGTGAATAGCAGACGTTTGAAGGAACGCGAATAGTTGTATGAAATTACTCTTCCTCCTGAGCTCTATCTGGCTGCTTTATGTTGTTCTGGTTATGTATTACCGAATAATTACTAATTTACTGCAGTTTATTGAAATTTTTATTCTTCAGCACATCTAGGTTTTGTTGTTATCGTCTATGTACTCATGTCTCTAGATTTAATAAACCTCATAGTCTATTACTGGGCTTATTGGATTGTGTTACCATACACCCGTTAATTTTACATATTTACTGGACTTAAGGTGAATTTTCAGAGATAGTGTATAAGCTACACATAAACAATAATATTCTTTGAGATATTAACAACAGAAAATTTTACTATATCTCTATATACCCATTTCTATGTTTGTTTTTTGCTGTTGTTTCTAATGGCACTTGCCTTGAACAAGCTCGCTGATGCATCAGCAATTTTAAGAAGAAATAAGTGTTACTTGTTTTTTATTTGTTTTTTTTTGTTTGTTTTGTTTTGAAGTAGCGTCAACTAGGGCCAAGAGAACACCTCAGCTACTCACGTATCACATTAGGTTGCACAGCCCATCTTTACAGGGGACACATTCACACACCTTACATATAGAACACAAAAAAAAGCAACTATGCCCGAACCGGTTGTTGAACACGGGATGCCCAGATCATGAGGATGACGTGCTACCTCTAGACCAGGATACGGCCCGTGTCTATGTGAATTATATAACTTTAGAATTAAGCAAAACAGAATAATAAAGTGTAATCCTTAGTCGATGTCATTATGGTTAATTATTATTATTAGTCGATATCATTATTGTTATTATATGTTAAATCAAACAGATAAACTGGAAAACTTTTATGTTGTTGCGAATCTTTGATACTGTTTCCCTGTCATGATCGTCTCATGGTAATAAAAGAAATTTACAGTCACTTCAAAGGCAGTGAGGGGATAATTCTATGTCCCACGTTCTTGGTGACAAACCTGGCATCTATTGACGAATTTGTCAACGGAAATGAAGATTCTAAAAAGTGAAAGAATTACGTCTCTATCTTTATAAAGAATCGAAGTCTGTGTATTCTTCTAGAAATTTCCCGTTATCGTCATACTTTGTTGACGAACCACATAAATTCAAAAAAATAAAGCGGCTGATTCATTCTGTCTTTATATTTTCGGAGGATTCGCAGGATTGGAGGATTGATTGCAGAAAGAAATTTTTGAATGATTATGATGAGAGCTATTACAATTTTCTTTTTAACGAAAACTGCTGTATTTTTGTTAATGACTCTGATGCGTAAGTACCTAAGACGTACTCTTGGCCCTATTAGGCGCTACCTGAAACAAAAGACTTGGCTTAAAACACTGACTGAGTCAGCCAGCTTGTCCGTGGCAAGTGCCATTAGAAACAACAAAAGCTTTTTATAGAGGTATGTCGTTTTAGTATAGATTTTACATCATTATGTTTTTATGACTAAAACATTTAATCGTGACTCAAATAATTGATGAAAACAACAATAACAACTTTTTTTTTAAAATGCATTACAAAGCCCACTTGTTTCCGAAAAAAAATTATATCCAAGATTTAGTTCCTAAATATTTAACTGCGCACCTTGGGATTTTACATTTTGTTGTTACTCAACCTTATATTAGTTAAATCAAGTTAATAATGATGAAACTGGAGAGTATTTAAATGCTAAATGCAAATTTTATGAAAATAAATTGGATACCTTTGTTTTCCGTCGAGTTTCGAGTTAGGGTCGTGTTCGTTTCTTCAATTGCTTATTTGTCTCTATAGAATCTTTTTTCATACAGAGTTTCAAAAAAGTGGATAATAAGGTATTTTTCTCCGGATATTTGAACGTGCATTTTAAGTACTTTCATATCTTGTTACCTGATGTTATCTGTGAAAATTGAGATAAGTGAACCTCTATCAACAAAAATTGCAGAGCCTATTAGTGTTTATTCTTTAGAATCAAAAGATCTAAGTAATTATACAGGGTAGTTTATACTGAATGAGGTAATATTAACTACTTAAGTACGTTCAACTAGTATAGGCGTCAATCAAAATTTACATTTTGGTGCATCCGATGTCTAATTTTTTTATTCAATAAAATTTAAATCCCATTCGCATTATTATAATTTTTTGTAAAATTTACAACGCAATTATTTGTTTATATTATATTCTACATTATCTCCTGATTTTAAAAACATGTATTAGAGGGACTTTAAAAACAGAATTCCTTAGTGAACTGGTTAAAACATATTTGAGGACGCATTAATTTGTTCTGATAAATCAAATTTCCTCTCAAATAATTCACCATAATCCAAGTTCCTTTAGCTATTCTATGTGACAAGGATGCATAGAAGAGTTATAGAAAATATTGACCCTCCTGAGGCATGGCAAATTTCTGTGGTATTCCAATTCCTGAAATATTTGGAAATTTGAAGGGAGTGTCATGAAACGCTTGAACTCAGGTTTCTTAATCTCCGGACATAACTGGTGAACAGGGTAAATGACCCAAAAAATTACTTAAATTCCAGTAACTCTCGAAATAAAATATCTACTGCTAATGAGTCCAACAGTCAAATTATCTACTGCTATAAGTCTTTGGGAAATGGAAGTAGGAATACTTAGTACTTAACAATATCCTTTGGGGAAAAAATCGCAAGGGGTTATATCTGGGAATCTCTTACACAAGCAATTTATGTCTTGCAACTGTTATATTGACCGTTTGATTTTGTGGTGATACTATGGTTCTAAGTTCCATGCAAAAATGTATTTAAACGAAGATAAATGAAATTACTTTTATGTATTTCAAAGTAGAACGCTTTCTCTTGCATGGATGGTGCCATTTTGATAACGACGGCAGTGAGTACTTTCGTTTAGTGATTATTTCGTTGTTTTTTCAGCTGTCGTTAAATCATTCGGCGAAAGTGGAAACACGAATATTTTATATTTAACAACATCTATTAGAAAGAAGTAGTATAAATAATTAAGTCGATTCCTACTTAGGAGGGCAAAGAAAAATTTTACCTCAATTACCTTTTATTAAATAATTACAATTGATGTAAAGGATTTATCAAAAAAATATGCCTGGCCAAAACAAAATCAATTTCGTATCAGGTGAAAGTAAATCTAAATAGACTCAGAATATAATCAGAACACATTCAATTAGCGTTGAATTTTCGACGCCAGTTGAGGCAACGCAAATTCGTTAATTTTTTACGCCAGTTGGAGTTACGCAATACAGATTAGATTTTATTAATCTGTATTATTTTAATTCAGAAGTACTTCAAAATGAAGCAGAAAAATCGATTCATTAACAATGTTTAATTTTAAAGGCATCAAACATTAAGAAAATAGATAAAATCGTTTGAAATAATCGGCCGAAAACCTGCTAAGCCTACCCACATTAGCGTGGGAAGAAAACAAACTGAATTCGTCGCTTATTTAGTGGTGGAAAAATAAAGATTTATGGCGATGGATTTTTTTAATTAATTAATCAAAAAACTAAGGAATTAATGTTTGAAAAAATTGTATTAACATCAAATGTCATCCTCTACAAGTTTTAAAAAGTCTACTTGCACTTGAGTGGATGGATAAAAAGTATTTTATTGACGATTGAAAATTTGAACAAGATATATATATAGGGATATAGTAGGATTTGAAAAAAAAATTCCAAAGGCTCTCTATTTGGTATTATTTATATAAATATCCCATTTCCTGTAACTGTTACACTGGCCATTAGATGTTGTGAAGATGAGCAGTTCCTTATCAAATAGTATTTTGGATATTCTGATTTTATCCCTCATTCAATATGAATCACTCTGTATATAATAATACATTGTAGATATAGGGTATGTGAAACTCACAGGAAATATGTAAATTCATGGACGTCATTTTATCTAAATATTGGAAAATTTTACTTAATTAGACAAAAGAAATTGGAAAATAACGTTTTAAAAGGATAGGGTATACATTTTAAGTATATGTTTGTTGTTGTTTCCAATGGCGCTTGTAATGGGCAAGCCCTCCTTCTGATACAGCAGCAGATTTAAGCCGAAAGAAGCGTCTCTTGTTTTTGCAGTAGAGCCAACTAGGTCCAAGAGTACGACTCAGCTACACACTCAGCACACATTTGCTTGCACAGCCCCTCTTTACAGGGGGGCAATGCCACACATCTCACAGATAGCACACAGAAGAACAACCAAGCCCGAACTGGGACTCGAACTCGGGACTTCCAGAACATGAGGAAGATGCGCTAACTCTGTGCCAGAGATCCGGCATTTTAAGTATATTCGTGCATAATAGTATAAATTGAAATGAAAACATTATGAAACTATATGAATTGTTTCAATACTGTATTTTGAAAACTCAACGATTAGGCTTTATGAAAGATCGGCTGATTTTCCCGAATGTAAAATTTCTACCTAAAAAATCTGATGTGGGGGTAAAGTCGAATTATACGAAGAAAACCTATTGTAAACCTCAAAAAAATCGGTATCAAAAGTTTCATTGGTCTCGGTCTGCTACACAAACTAGGCAAACTAAACATATCACGTAGACAAGCAGGTCTAACTTGAGAATAAAATCCATTTTTCTTGCAATGCGTGGGAACCGCAGGGATAAACTTCTCGTATTACATATTGCACAAACGTCTGGGTCTCGAAAATGATGTCCAAGAGTTAGTTTTAAGTATATAAACCGAATCTAGAAGTTTTTACATTTCCTGTTATTTTGTAGCAAATTGGTTCAATTAAATTTAAAATGATAAAGTGGAGAGGCAGACTGGAGAATAACAACTTTAATAGACGCTAAATATATATAAAAAATTATTTTAAAAATTGTGAAAAGACATTTGACTCTTGTTTTTGGCCTAGGTTCGAGATACTTTTATTCACTTTTTAAGGGCCGATTTGCGGTATGTTTACAATCCAGTTTGTCAGAAAATTAACAGTAGGAAGTTTTTTGGCCATTCAAAACTACCATATTATGATCCCAAACGACCTTCCTACAAATTGCTATAAGGCACATGTTTAGGTCACGTTTACGATGTATCGATCAAAATAAAATAAAAAAGATTTAAAAAAATATTCAAATGTAATCTGCTGGGCATATTTCAATGTATCATGTCAGAATATCATTTCTTGAACTACCAAGCACCACGTGCTCGTGCAAGCTAAATTACATTTTTATTCATTATAATTGTTCCCTTTTAATGAGTCATTTTAGTATAGCAGACTATCCACACACAAAAACTTTGTCTCGCATTTACTGTTTAAAAAAATATCACATTTCCTATTTATTTAATTTCATACAATCACGTGCTCAAAATGACATCTTTCTCGGTTTTATTTGCTGTAGTCATTAAATCATTCTTTAAAATCAGAGCTTTTATAAATTCGATGGCAACGCCTAATTAAAAGCTTATTTTCTTATAGATATTTCTCGTCTCCGGATTTCTGTTGACGCTAAAATCTTCTTCCCAAAAACAGCATCATGTTCTGACTTGATAAAAATAAAATATAAGGAAATCTTCAATCGTTAATTACAAGTGATCCTATGAGAACATTATTATTTTTTAAATCATTATTTATCTTCATTAATTTAAATCATATGTATATATGTATATATATGTATATGTATATGTATATATATAATGATGAAATAACAAATAAGATGTCATAGTTCTTCGTCATCCTTTTAAAACTGCACCTTCTTTCGAAGAGGCATACGCAATAATAAAGTAATACTGGTAAAAGCAGGTCCAAATTGTTAAAACGCATTTGCTTTCTCAGAAGAGTACGTACTAATAACACAATACTGTTAAAAGCAGTTCAGCCTTTCATGCTGTCAAAATAGCAATCGTAATAATTACCAATACAATACAGGTAAAAGCAGATAAAAATATATTTTGTCCGTAAACTTCGGATACATCAAAATCTCCTAAACAAAACAATATCAAATTCTCATATGATAATAAAATAAACCAATGTAAAAGCTTTCCTCAAAATTTTATACCATTTTCTCTAATGAATGTGCATTATCAACTGCATACCACCGTCAAACAATAGTTGCAATAGATTTTATTAGAGTGTGTGTTCGAAAAACACATTTTTGTAAAATATCCATCTATCTATCTGAGCTAAAGATAATTCAAAAATTCTCTCGGCTAGTCGGTTGAAATTCAAATTTCAGCCCTTATACCTAATTTGTAGATTTCTATTTTCAATAAAATCTATTCATAGGAAATTCATGTGTTCGGCTGCTCGAATATACATTAACACGATAACTGCAAAATTTAGAGACCTATAGAGATTAGATAAGTTACACATATTTAATATTTATTACGCAGACACTTGTCACAAGTTTGAAAAAAAGGCCAACTAAGATCTATATATCTGTACTTTCGGATATATGTTAACGTGATCCTTCAAAAGCGCCATGATTTAAATATATCAAATTAAATACGGGATTAAGGCGATCAGGGACCTTTAAAATGACTTTTTGCAATTTTCACCTGAGCAATTTGAAATTTTACAGTCATTGAGAGTAACACTATAGAATATGACACACAAAAAATGTAAAGCATTCATTAACTTATTTATGAGTTAGGGTCGTTTATATAATACCAAATTAGCGATAAATAACGTTAATGAAAAATGTTCCAGGCACCCCAAATTTGTTCGAAAGCGGTTCAATGTTTATTATTACTTACTCTAACCCTTTTGAAACAAAAGTTGGGAGTAATCTCGAAGTTTGAGTTCGAAATATCAAAATTAACCAATAAAATAACTTAAAACTAATGATTTTTTAAAAAGGTTTAAGTAGTTTTGAGTCATTACATTGAGTTCCAAATATCAAAATTAACCAAACTTCAAGATTAATCCTAACTTTTTTTCAAAAAGATTCGAGTAAGTAATAATAAAAATTCGAGTGCTTTCGAACAAATTTGGAGCGCATGGAACATTTTTCATTAACGTTATTCATCGCTAATAAGATATCATATTAATCCCCCTAACTCATAAATAAATTAATAAAATGATTTAAAATTTTTGAGTGTCATTTCCTATAGTGTTACTCTTAATGACTGCAAAATTTCATATTCCTAAGGTGAAAATTGTAAAAAGTCATTTTAAAGGTCCCTGGTCGCCTTAATTGCAGTTTTATATCAAATCTTTATTTCAACAGATTTAGAAAAACGTGTCTTAAAGCACAAATTTTATTTTAGGGTACTATCAACCACATGCATCAGGATAATCTCCAAAAGTAGCAGCGGTGATAAGATCTCGGCTCTTGAACCGTAAGGGTTTCAGATACGAGATCCAATACCACCGTCGTGTAAAAAGGTCTGTTGCACGTAAAATCCGTCAAGGCCAAACGTCCTCAAGATGGCGTAGTGCGATTTGGAGAGGGGGCTCAAGCTCAGACGTCGTCCTCGTTATCTGGCCGTGGTTCAAAAATTACGAGGTCCGTCCCAAACTAGTCCTAGCGTTGCTTTAAAACGGTTTAAACTAATATAACTAAATTAAGTTAATCTTCGAAAGCCCAGTCAAAGATAACACCACAGATTCAGTGGAAATGTTAAATTCCCGCCAAAAAAATAATTCGCAAGTACGCCATTGCCCTGCAAGACGCTCTCTGGTGTGGTGAAGAGACAAATTTATTTGAGAATATGCGAGAAGATTTTGGTGAGTTCTTCCCCCCCCCCCCTGATTTTTGGTGTTTCTTGTGTTAACTGGTATTCTGTCGGCTGGACAGACAGGGTTGCATTTAAAATGCAACATAAATATTTGATATAAAGATTATAAAGCAAATTAATCCATACAGAATAAAGTGTTTTAGAGACAGACAGGCATGTATAATTCCAAAATTGTGTTTTCTGTATTAGAGAGATCTGAAACGTGAAGATTCATGTCGAAATTTTTGATCAAGGAAGTACTTTCTCTTTGCTCTCTTCTCGGCAGTGGTGTCTTCCGTTCAAGTGCTTGGTTCCCCTCAAGATTCGTTTTCGTCTCTGGTTCAAGTAAAGCTGGACTTCTTTGCCAAATGTCCGTCGGTTTCGCCCAGGTTTAAAAGTTTGGAGTCCATCCAAAGTAGTCATCTTGTGTCTTTCTATCCGGTCATTAATATTGCTACAAACTTGTGATTTTGCGGTTGAGCCGTAGATTTACTCCACCACCGCCAAAGAGCGAAAACGCGCCAGATCTCGTGATCGTATGAGGAAAACCAGTTTCGGAATTGTTTGTGATTGGTTAAATTTTTTAAACTGCTGAATTTCAATTTGAATTCAACCTATCAAAACGCTGATAATTGGCGAATTTTGAAAAGTCTGCCAAACAGCGCCAAGTTGAGGGGTGATTCCTCTATCGCACTAAATTTGCTTCCTAGCGGGAATTGTGTCATCGTAAGAAAGAGCATTTTACGATCAGCCCTGTTGCTTGCTGAGTGTGTTATCTCTGAGCCTGGCGACAACCTTGGTTACCATTTTGTGACTTGGTGACGAAATAGATATTGCTGGGAACTTAAGAATTTTAAGAGACTCGAGAACATATCTCTTTGGAAGCATAGAATTCGGCACAGAGTATAAACCTATTATCAAATTTTGAATCAAATCCTGTAAAGGGACTGTCTGTCTGTACATTCACATTCATACATGATATTTCAAAAACACAGTGATTTAAATAAATGAAATCTTACAAGTAAAACTGAACTTTTACTTGTACTGGATGGGTGTGGGTGGGTCTAGTTTACTGGTAGGGTATGAGATAGTGTATTACACTATACAATGCAGACTATTTGAATTTTAACTGCCAAACTTGGAAATTATGTACCTTGGTGGATGGGTAAGTGAATTTGGCGACTCTTTTTTCCAAAATTAAAAAATATTTTTAATTTTGATTAATTAAAAATGAAGCTTAATTTAGGGGTCTACATGAGAGCTTAAAAAACAGCTATACAGCTCAAAAATAAATTTCCATCGTTCCGAATTTTTCAAAAAAAAAAAGTCTTAAAGGCATTAATGTAATAATCGTGCTTTTTTTTGGTATTTCTGTATTGTTTCAAACAATTTTTAAATGAATTTCTAAAATTATGTTACTATATTGTCCTAATCTTCAAAACAAAAATGTAGATCGAATTAAATTAATAAAACAATAGAACCCGAAATAGTTACTTTCTTCTACAAATATGCAATTGCAATATACCAATTATTTCCTAAGGAGCGTTTCTGTCTTTATTAAAAACTAAAGAAGAAGGTTTGGGTTAATATCAGTCCAATTAACGGAACGAATAGGAAAGTTACTACATCGTAAAATTTAGAAGACAGATGAACCACATATCTAGGTTTTTATGATTCTAAATTTTTAATTCTGGGTTTAATCCTTAATCTTTTCCTTAATATGAGAATTTTGATACTTAGATGTATCCACAGTTATCGATTTCTCTGCAACTATTGTACGCTAATGTCCCATATAAGGCGTACTCTGACATAACAAGTTTATAAGAGAGCATGCGAGAATGTTTTGAGGAGACCACTCCCCTGGTTTCTATCTATAGTCAAAATTTAATAGTTCCATACATCATAATATTAAATAAACCTAATTTCATTAGAATCTTATCTGGCAGCTACAAAACTTCGGAGATTTCTCGAATATATATTATATTCTTAATATAAAATAAAGTCACTATTGCTATTACATCCGCAACTGTAGGAATTCAGTCAAACTTTAGGCAATTATTATATAAAAAAATTAATACTGTACATCTTTTAAGGGGACACGGTACCAAAAAAATTAATTTCCACAATTTTTACTACAATTATTAACTTTTGTGATAGATAGGTGTCAATGGTGTTTAAAACGAAATTTCTCAAATATTTTTCAAATTCAAAAGTTACAAATTTAAATATTTTAATTTTTTTAAAAAAATTGAGCATTTTTTAAAAATGCTTCTTCTTCTGCAATTTTCAAAATATTTTCCTCCAATTTTTTTAAGGTGGACCTTACAATGCATGTAACAAAAATAGGGATCCGATTTTTGATATCTATATTAGTTTGTGAGAAAAAAAATGTTTTACAAAATTTTGTGAAATTTTTGGGAAAATATCAGATTTTTTCACTTTGAACATTTTTAGAAAAAAGTCTAATCAAAATTTTAACAAATCGATCCCTAATTCTATTAAGCATACATTTAAGAGTGAGCAGAAAAAAATTATGCAATTACAATAAAATGTGTTTGACTTTTAGCATTTTGTAGCAGACAAAATTTTGAAAAATGGCAAACTGAGCAAAACAGCTTTAAAGTTTTCAACACAATAAAATTATCATAAAAACAGCTCATATGAAGTTAGACTTTTTTTTCAAAACAATTATATGGCATTTGTAAGTGTTAAGATAAGAATTTTATTAATATACAATATTATAATATTTATTAATGACCAATTACCATATATAGGAATAATCAAAAAATTAAGGAAAAAAATTATAAAATGATCACTTTTTTTTAATTCAATAAATTTTTTAGTAAAAATATTTATAAAATGATCTGCAATTCTGTTTATCATATAAGCAATACTATACAGTAACAATCCAAGGCCATTTAATTAAAATTTAAATGAATTCAGCCATTTTGAAGTAGGTAAATTTTCTAGACAATGCATGCCTTAAAAAAACAGAATTACAAAAATTATCACTATAAAATAGGTTATATGAATAAATAATATTTTAAATAATATATTATCATTCAAACATAATTCTATAAAATTTTTGTGCTAATCTGAGACATATAGATGAAATAATCAAAGCATAATTAACATAAGCAGTAACGACATATTTGAAAATAACCAAAATAATGTACAAAAAATTTATATAGCAGGGTAATATGGTGTATTATTATTCATGGCAAGGGAATGAGATTTTTTTTAATGGGAGGCATTTTCGAAACCAATTAAAAAGCAGGTAAGCAATAAATAGATTTAGTCTTCAAAAAGACAGTTTTGCTTTCAAAGTGATTATAATATAACCAAAGGTAAATTAGATCAAAAATCTCAAAGAAAGCGGTAAAACTATAAATAAACAAGGATTTACTGTTACTGTTTCAAACTTTGCCTCTTTTTATTTCATGGAAAAAAGAGGGGCTTGGCTTGGCTACTCGCACATGAAATATGTCTGATGTAAACACAGGAAGTGGGCATGCCAGCTGATATCGCGTTAGACAAAATAGTTCCATATCTCATTAAATACTGGTCGGATTGTTTTGAAATTTTCAGATTAACAAGTCAAAGGTTTAAGGATCATTATTCACAAAAAATCAGAAAATCGACATTTTCATCGATTTTTGGAATT
Organism: Argiope argentata; assembly: GCA_026289955.1. Lineage (NCBI taxonomy): Eukaryota > Metazoa > Arthropoda > Arachnida > Araneae > Araneidae > Argiope > Argiope argentata. Next base: position 249,675 of record JAOUZG010049421.1, read on the forward strand.
TTTGAGGTACCGAGTCCCCGAGAGAAGAAATTACTTAAATATTGAACTAAATAAAATTTAACTGGAATTATATTGTTTTACACATTAATCTCGGAGCAAATTATACCGTAAGAATTTTTTTGTATCATTTTAAAATATAAAACTTTATCTTTTTAATGATACTAATTTTATTTTCATCAATTTCCTACTTTGATTTTTATTCCCTTTTAAGAATTTAAAAATAAAAAAATTTATGGATTATCTATTGCTGTTCCCGGTTTTTGAATTATTCTGCTTTTATTTTTTTTAGTATTTCTATTTAATTTACAAATATTTTATCAAGTTTTTTTTAATTTTTTTTAAAAAGATAATTTATACGGTATTTATAATAATAATTAATATTATTGCAGTGCAAAATTAAATGTGAAGAATTGTCACCGGAACAAATTAACAGAATTATGCAAGAACTCTTTAAAAAAGAGGTTAAAAGCAGACGATTCAAAATTAATTGCAGAAACCGTACTTATTTGTACTTTGATTAAAAAGTAAATATCGGGATTTTATAAAAATCGTCTGATTAAATTGAAATTTTCCATTTTAATAAAAAAAAAAGAGTTTCATTTGATAAAAAAATTATTAATAAAAATATTTAATTATTATATTAAAATATTTAACATGAAAGTATGTCATATTAAATATTTTTTAGATAGTTTTTTTTACCATGATTATGTTCTTCAATCTACTGACCGTAATTAAATAAATTCTATAGAAACTCAGAACGATTATTTAAAACTAAAACAAATACATAAATTTAGAATTGTGCAAAGCATAATTGGTCGACGAATAACTTCTGCTTCGAATAACTTTCTTACTGTAGAGCTTACAAGAATTGTTTATATGATTACACGAAACTTCGTAACATCATAGGTTTAATAAACTATATTTTTTACCTATGAAAAACAAGAATACGTACAAAAAAACTTTTATCAGAATATATTAAATAGATTCTGGAAGAAAATTAAAGTCCTAATTTGCATCTGGAGCAACTATTGCTATTCAATTATTATTGTTGCAAATATTATTACAACAATCTCTAAAACAATATTTTTTTATTTTTGAAAAATAATAAATGGTGAGTAGTGTTGGCAGAAGACACAAGTAAAATTTTGGTAAAAAACTAAAAAAATTGTAAGTATTTGATTAGCAATCAATATCATGTACTTTAAGTATACTTTTTGGTATACTGTTACTATGAAAGGAATTAGATATAGGTTGTTTTAAAATGTCTCTGGTTCAATTTATTTTCTCATTCTAATTTTTTTTTAATTTTTCATTCCATACAAATATTTTACATTTTATAATTCTTTTTTTACTTTGAGAATTTTTAATATCAAAGTATTTTGATTGTACGAAATCGGTTAATCAAGTTACTTATATAGGTTAATCGCATATACTTCTCTAAGTTCTTTATTTATGTTTTGAGATAGAAACTGCAATCTTCAAAATGCTTTGGAGCTTTTTATTTCAATCTACAGAACTCAATTAAATAAATAATATCCAGAATTCATAATGATTCTTTAAAACTAAAACATCTTTTTACATCATTTAGATTCTTCAAACATCATTTTAAATTAGCATTTAAAAATAATTATTATACATAATCTCAAATGTCTACCTGGTGAATTGGAAAATATATCAGTTTCAAAATTTGCCTATAATGTATTTAATATGAAGTTCCCTAACATCAAGTGTTGATATACAATATTTTTTATAATAAAATAAACCTTAATTCATACAAAACATTCTTATCAAAACATATTTGATGTCCATAAAGTCTTGCACAGAAAAAGAAAATTCCTTTACAAAATTATTTCTGATGTAGACATACTTCTTTTTTTAATTCCTCGTATACGTAATATAGAGAAAGCACAGAAATCATCAAAGAATTCGAACTCAAAATTTTGAGGAATATTTACGTTTTAGACTACCTTGATATTGAAGAATACATTTTTGGAAAATGTCCGCCAGTCTGGTTGTGACAAAGACAATTCCAAAACGCTTTGAGAATGTTGGCTGAAAGTTTGGATATGGTCTTTACACAAAATTTTCAGATTTCTATCAAATTTTGAGTAAAACCTCCTCAGAGGAAGTCCGTCTGTTTGAATACGTGATAACTACAAAACGAAGGGACTCCGATGGGAAGAATTAGATACACATATTTAATATCTATAGTGTAGATGTCTATCAAGTTTACACCCATATTCAATAAGAGATTGACTGTTTGTTGATTCGTACTCCCAGAAACATGTAAACGAGATAATTTAGAAACGCTTTGACATATATTTTAAATTTTGTTTGTGATTTTAAGCCTTTGAATGTAGTCCTGTGCCAAATATTTTTTTTAATCGATTGAGAAAAATGTGTCTGAACACACAAATTCGATTTTCAAATACTATTTATGAATATCAGGATTTAATCGCCAAATAACTCGCCAAGGATGACATGATAGATCGAGTAAAAATTCTGATTTCACGCCAAAAGTTATTATTGCGTAAGTATTGTACACATATGCCATGCCAGGCATTCTCTAGCATGGCAAATTTCTTAGAAGGCTCTTTTCCGTTAGTCGGACCCAAGCAAAATATCGCCAAATAGGGTAGAGTTCCGCCAAATTTCTTTAGAAATTTTTCACTTACGCCCGGCTAACTGAAAAGAACTTCTTAGAAAGTATGAAAGGAAATTTTAGGGAGATCATTCTTGCTGGTTTATTTTGATCCATTAGAGAAAAGGCTCTTTTTTCTCCTCTCTACGCCAACTAGCCAAAATGATGCCAATTGTCATAGATAAGTGAAAATATCGTCTTCGAAAGGAACAGCCAAGTATGGTCAGCGTTTTCGTGAAAATGAATAACCGGTTTAGCAAGCAAAGATCATTTAAAAATGCATATGGATGCAAATTGGGAAAATGTTACAAAGTCCTTGCAGAATGGGCCCCAATACGATCACATTAAAAGAAAAAAATAGTGGATGCGGTGTCAGCGACATGATAGACATGCTGAAGGATACCTGAGATTGAATATTGTCTAAATCTTCTCAGAGTTACATAAAGTGGCCATATTGAAGTATATTAACGCTGCGGGAAAACACTGTTTGAAATAAAGATCAAAATAAAGAAGAAATGTGCCCATATCTGAAATAATTTTTTCAATAAATTTTCTTTATCAAGCATACTTTGCAAGGCTCTTGAATACCCTGTATTAACTAAATTCTGAAAGGTCGCTAAAAATTTAAATGCAAACGATTAAAAAATTTTATCAGAAGTAAACGTGGCTCCATAGCTATTATATTTACAAATACTCCTAAAATATTTTTTCTTGTTGGAAAACAAAAATAGGCGGGAGCAATTGTTACCAAAAGGCATTAGCTAACTTTTGGAAGAGTTCTTAAAGTTTAAAAGCATACGATTAACAGTTAATATCAGAAACCAATTTTTGTTATATATTAACAGTATTTTGCAGAATATATTAACAGAATTGTGGAAGAACACTAAATGCCTAAAATCATAAGATTAACAATTAATATAAGAAACCAATTTTATCTGCACAACTATTGATGTTAGAAATAATATTGTAACAATTATTCTTATTGTTGAGAAAACTGAAATATGTATGTGGAACTGTTGCTAGGATACATTAGCAAAATTTTGGAAGAACACTGAAAATTCAAAAGCATGCGATTAAGAATTTGTATCAGGAAAAAATATTCATTGTCCGACTATTATACAAATAATATTGTAACAATATATATTTGGGGGGATAACAAAAATAAGTATGAAAAATTGTAGTCAGAACACATTAGCAGAATTCCGGAAGAACATTAAAAGTCATACGATTAACAATTTATATCAGGAACAAATATTGATTGTACAATTATTATTTTCACAAATATTGTTACAAAAATATTTGTAACAGAATTTTTTATTGTTGGAAAATCAAAATTGGCATGAGAAACCTTTTCCAGAACACTTTAGCAGAATTCTGGAAGAGCACTAAAAATTTAAAGTCATAGGTTTAGCAATTTATATCAGGAGCAAATTTTGACTGCACAACTATTATTTTCACAAATATTGTTACAATGATATCTGTAACAACATTTTTTTACAGTTAGAAAACAAAGATAGGCATGAGGAATTGTTGTCAGAACACATTAGCAGAATTCTGGAAGAACACTGAAAATATAAAAGCATAGGGTTAGATTTATCTGTTTATTTTATTTTATTTATATTAGGAATAAAATTCCTGATTTATATTAGGAACAAATATTGACTGTACAACTATTATTTATACAAATGCTGAAATAACAATATTTTTTAATTGTTGGGAAACAAAAATACCAATTGTTTTCCGAACGCATTATAAAAATTTTGAAATAACTCTACAAATTTTAAAGCATATAATTAACAATTTATATCAGGAACAATTGATTGCACAATTGTTATTATTGCAAATATTATTATGACAATAACAGTAACAGCATTTTTTATTGTTGGAAAACAAAAACAGGTATGAGGAACTGTTGTCAGAACACATTATTAGAATTCTGGAAAAACACCAAAATTTAAAAGAATACAATTAACAGTTTGTATTAGGAATAAATATTAATTTTACACCTGTTATTCTTACAAGTAGTATATGTAACAATATTTATTTATTTTTGTAAATAAAAAATATGCATGAGGAACAATTGTCAGAACATTTTAGCAGAATCCTGGAAAAGAACTACAATTTAAAAAGCCTACGATTATCATGAAAAGTATTAATTGCACAACTATTTTTGTTACGAATGTTGTTTCAATAATAACGATAACAATATGTTTTTTAACTTTTCAAAAAAAATATATGAGAAATTGTTGTCAAAATGCATTGTTAGAATTCTGAAAGAACACTAAAAATTTAAAAGCATACAATTAACAATATATATCAACAGCAAATATTTTTTGCACATCTGTTATTGTTACAAGAAGTTTATGCAATAATATTTTTGGGTGAAAAGAACAAAAACTATGTATGATTAACTTTTGCCAGAACATGTTAGCAGAATTCAAGTAGATAATTAAGCTTAAAAGCAAACGATTAACAAGTTATATCAGAAGCAACTATTAATTTTGTATTTTAATTTGAAGAAAGTTAAATACGACGGCTTTTGAAAACGCATTTGGTTTAATTGGCATGCTCATAATAATTGTGAAAGGATTCTATACATGAAAGTAATTTTAAAAGTTGTTTTTGTAATTAAAATAATTAGCGAGTAAGTTTTTTAAACCCGGAAGATGGCGGTTATATAAATTACTTGTAGATATTTTTGGAAATTATTTATCCACATTTAAAGATAGAAACTCAAATTTTCAGAATTCTTCGGTGGTATTTTTTGCCATCTACAGAGAAGCAATTAAGCAAATAGTATGCAGGACTTATAGCGATTATTTTAAACTAAAACACAAACACATAATTTAAGATTTTGCAAAAATCTTAAAAAAAATAAAAAGGATTTAAAAATTAATATGACGGCAGACAATACGAATGTGTACCTGCTTACAGGAGTGTTTGCCGGAGTTTTAAAACTCATCTACATTCGCATACAAGGTAACGTCTTAACATCATGTGCTGACATAAATGAACGATGTCAGCTTCCGTTGACGGAAATACTTAAGCCTGCGTATCGTCATCGCCATTTTTGTTTTCCCTCTCCCACTCCACATTTGATTATTTCGTCGACACAGTGGGTGGAAACGGGATTGCATACATCCACCCACCTTGCACCTCCCCTTCACTAACTCTTAACTTCCACCCAGCATGCCAGTTTAACTTCTGCAATCTATCGAACACTGAGCCAAAAGTACTAGTAAGCCTAGAATATTTCCATCCTTTTCATGCATTGCCAAGCTGTTCTTATTAGCCTGAATTCCTGGCTTAAATTGGTGTCCTCAAAGTTGTAGTTATCTTAAGATCGCGATTTGATTATGAAATGTTCCACTATAATTCGAATTTGAGTCTGTAATGATCTTGAGTAGCTCTGGAAAACACAATCCTTGAGTGGTTTTAGGTAGAATCGAAGCACTAAAAAAATGTGTTGACAAAACCCGACTCCAAACAGCGAAGAATCATAACAGATCATTAAAAAACTCATCCGAGTAACTTCCGAATGCCGTGAGTCAACTCTATTTCAAGAATCACGTGAGTGGGACAGTCCTTTTTGCCGCGAAAAACGGGAGTTTGGTGAACCTCGGGCGTTAATTGCATTGGAATTACTCACGAGAACACCTGCGTTCTATGTTTAGAAGGGGCTCGCTTATTAATAACTTCCAGGTGAGAAAGAAGTGGGAGAAACGCCACGTGCTTCCTTCGCTACAAACGGAAAGAAGAATTTCGATGGAATATTTACGGCTGCCATGTCCGGCAGCGAGCCCGAAATAGCAGCGCGGTTCTCAGTTTAGATTCCGTTTTCTATTTACATTTTTGAACGCATTTTTTTAAGGCTACCGGAAGTTGCTTTCGGAGTTGTACACATTCCTCGAGTGCCTTTCCTATATTTCGTCTCTTTACATAACATAGGAAAAAGGCGATAACTCAGGAACCGAGAGAAAAAATCCGTAAACATTCGAACGCGCGTGCTATCGTTTGCGCTTCTTCTTGCGTAAGAATTTCTGGAGAGGTGGCAACAGCAGAAAATGAATGGCCTTGATTTGTAAAATTGAATTCTTGCGGTTGCAGACAATTTTTCAGCAATTATTTAAATTTTTTTTCCGCCAATAATTATTTATTTAACGAGCTTCAAAAAACAACGAATATTTAATGTTAACACTAGACTCGCTTTAAAAAGGTAAGCTACTGTGTCTTTTTTAAAAGTCCATAAACATTCAAATGCTTCTGTGAAACTGATATTTTCTTGCGTCGGAATGTTTGTTAACGTTGCAGCATAAAGAATGGCCGTGATTTGATATTCCTGATTGTTTTGACAGAATAAATCGTTTGGCAATAATTTAAACTTTTCCTAGTAAAATATATTTTGCTTAACTAAGCTGGGAAGTTTCAGAGAAATAATCATTAAAATATAGGTATTTTTATTATTATTTATCTATTTCCATCAGAATTCGTTGATTAGAAAATAAAAATTTTAATTTTAAAATGAGCAAATTTATAATAATTATGGGGTAATTTTCCCCGTAAGATTTTCAAGTACGATTTGCAATACCGGAAAATTAATGGTTTCCATTTAAAATTTAAATTCTTGTGGTTAGAATCGATTTATGCAGTAAAATTTTATCAACATTATTCATATTTTGCAAAATAAACAAGAAATATTTTACCAGTAAAACGAAAGCAAAGGCACGCTATACAGAGTTTGTAATTATAATTATATTATTTGTAATTATTTAAAACTAGCCACCTCTGTAGGCCAGTTTGTTCGAACATATTATTGATTTTTCTCATGATAAATCATGAATATGAAAATCATTTTAAAATTTCAATTAATTGTTATCTGACAAAAAGGAATTGAATCAAATCAAAGTGATTATGAATGTAAATTAAAATGTGTATTTACTGTGAAAAGAACGAGGAAATATGAATCCTATTTCAACGTTAATGTTCAAAAAAAATGCTGGTTATAACATTGACAACATCACGACAAAATCTTAATTTACTGACATGTTACAAATATAGATACAAATCTTTTGACCGCTTTGTTTAGTGTTTTTTCTAATCTCCTAACTATAATAGAATAATAAGAAAACTATATTTCTTACTTTATGTTTAAAATGTCTATGTTATGTCTGTCAAAGCTTATATTGAAATTATCATAAATCAGTCAAATTTAATTTCAATCTTATCTCAATACATAGATTCGATATCGTATCAAAAAATTTAAAAATTGAGCATAACTTTACAGAAATGGAACTGATATCATTAAAATAAAGTAATCTTTTGAGTTTGAAGATGATGTAAAAGTCAATTTTGTGAAATAAGACGTTTGAAAAATATTATCAACGATTTCCATTAGTAGGTTATAGCGATCAGATTAGATTAGATTCGCGTTAGATTAGACTTTCTGCTTGATGCCTATTTCTGGATTTCTTTGACATTCTTCCTCTTACTAAAAGGAACTTTTGGTGACACTGCTTGATTTTCCAGAGCATTTCTGATAAAATTTTGAAGTAATTGAAGAAACATTCAATAACCGCGGCTGAAAAGGAACTGTCTAAAATGTTATATTTGTTTATTGCCATTTCACAATAAGTAATAAAGATTTGTGCCTATTGAAGGGAGCGATACGAATCTGCGACGCTAGGGCGTGCAAGCGGTGTAACATGACCACTACACCAAAAGTCGACTTCGGTATCATAGATGTTATCTTGCTTATGAAGCTAAAGCCACAGTATCCCCCCAGTGAGTCGGCGGAGGGATCAACGATTTTTTTAGCGCCAAGCGTTATGGCGAGTTGCGGCTTGACGACTTTGCTTTTTTCTTGCTTGTGTCAAGTGTGTCTGAGAACGCTGCTTTTGCTTGCTTGCGTCTAGGGTGTCTGACGACTTTGCTTTGTTTACTTGCTTACTTTGCATCAAGAGAATTTGAGGCATTTTTGCTGCCGGTAGATAGCGCCAGGACTGTTTAGAGAGGTTGTGTTGTCAAGGTTACCAGCGTACCAATTGAAGGTCGCGATACGAACCTGCGAAGCTAGGGCAGGTAGCCGAGTAACATGACCACTACACCACAAGTCGACTTTGGTATCGTAGATGTTATCTGGCTTATGAAGCTAGCGTCACGGACTGTTTCTGTTCCACTTCCGTTAGGGATACATTTAGAAAGAGAGAGAAACTTTATTTAGTACATAAAAAATCTCAGAATTTATAGCAGATGATTCGATAATAGCACAAATACTAAGTATAAATTTTAAAAAAACGACTGATTGTTTCAAACTGTAAATTTTCGAAAAGAACTTCTTGTGTAAGTTTATCTTCGTGTAAAAATCTTGATAATGATTTTTTTTATTTTATAAGTTATTTTTAAAAAAATTGCAGTAATAGCTGTATTAGTTTTAAAGCGAAATTGTCGAAAAAGAGAAAACAGGTCGACTGAAAATGCTGCCGAATCATTCATAAGAAAATACAGTCATAATGATCTAGATACGGTTAAACGTTTATATGTGGAGGGTGAAGTTTCCGAACTACAGGAACATAGTTGTGGGACAATGTCTGGACTCTGCTCTTTTTTACCAAGCACATTACTGGAAAAAAGAAGTAAATTCAAGTGGCAAATACACGAAATGTTGCCATGATAGAAAAAAATGTTTGGATCATCCGTTGAATCCATTGGAAATATTGAAAAATACGCTGATCAGTGGTACACACACAGGAAAAAAACTATCTGTTTCTGATTCTCTAGCTTTTGCTGTACATTCTGCTTTAGTTTTTGTTTCCTTGGAAGCTCAAATTAAACCTCCTCTTTGAACAGTGCCATGTTGCTATAGGATACATGGTGCTAAATATACCTCATATACTATGTGGTGATATATACCACATTGTTTCTCCTTTATATAGTGGTCATAACAAACAAGATTATGGTCAGTTAATGTTCTTGATACCAGAGAAGCCACTGAAAACCGCATGGTGAGAAATGAAGGATGTTTGCTCTCTGTGATGGAAAGACTGGATTCTATGCTGAGAGCAATCAATCCATATTATTTTATCCTATTTTGGAATAAATCGAATCTGAATATATCTGTTGCTAGACTGAAGTGGTTTAGTAGATGGCGAGTGATCGAAACGATCCGGGAGGTTAGCAATTCCTGGGGATTGACTAGCTTAAGCGTGAAAGGGGTGGAGTCCCCTAGTTTATTGTTATTGGTATATCGGAGAAAATTAAATAAAATTTTTTAAAATTCTCTAGTATTTTCATTTAAAGGGAAATACTTTAAATATAAAATAATTCTTCCTGTATATCAAATAAATTAAAAAATACTTTAGTTAATTAACACAAAATTTTTAATTAACGCTTTTTAATATCCAGAGGAAGTAGTTCTCCTCAAAACATTCTCGCATATCCTCTAATAAACTTGCTATGTCAGAGAACGCCATACATGGCACTTGATTACAATAGTTCAGAAATATTGTCTTGTAGCCATTTTACTGAATCTATGAGGTCATTCTTGGCGAAATATTTGGCGATCAATCCTTTACGAGCTTTAATAATATACTGATGTCGGATTTGTATCGAACCGATTGAAACAAAAACTTGACACAAAACTCCACTTGTAATCCCAAAATCCCACATAAAATTTGATATTGCAATTTTTGAATTATCGCGTTTGCATGCTTTTGAAAGTACATATTGACAGCCAGACATTTAATCTGAAGATGCATTTCGCTTGAAATTGTATTGGTGTCCAGGCTACACATGTTAAATCTGCGTACTGAATTGTATTTACCTAGCTTTCTTTGTTTTGTAACTAACTTTTTTTACTAAGATTCGAACAGCTGGACAGACGGAGTTGATCTAAACGAATTTTAATAAAAAAAATTTATAGAAATCTGGAAATTTTGTGAAAAGATTATATGCCAAATTTAAACGATCTGGCTCAAAGCGTTTTCGAGTTATGTTGTTATAAACAGTCATTTTCTAAAGATATATGTTTCGGGAAGATCTAAACTCGAGAAGATGTAAAACATGGAAATTCGTCAAAATTATTCCGAGTTCGATTCTTGGACGATTACCATACATTTTCCTTACTTTACTTTCAAGATCTTTTCTCAGGTGTGTGTGTGTGTGTGTGTGTGTGTGTGTGTGTGTGTGTGTGTGTG
>JAOUZG010049421.1:263161-280737 GCA_026289955.1 Argiope argentata
TGTGTGTGTGTGTGTGTGTGCGTGTGTGTAAAAATGTTATATGTATGTTAAAAATTCATATCATTTCAGGACACATTTTGAACTAGATAAAGTACACTATAAATACAATAAGTACACCATAAAAACAAGAAGCACACCATAAATACCTTAAATACAAGATAAATACAACAAATGTAAAGATATTAAAATATCACCACATTAAAGTCAATCATAAATTGGAGCTTAAAAATTGTTAGGAATCTGGAAAATTAAGTCATGCAAAAGAGATTTTATTAAACTTACACCCAATCAAAATTCAACTATTCAATAAAAGTGGCTGGTGTATTAAATTTTTTATTCCCGCCAATGATACAATGTATTAAAAAAATATTTTACAATTTCAGTATTTACATTTTATGATATCTTTTTCTTTAGTTTCAAAAGAACTGTAAATTACCAAATCAGTTTTTTAAAACCATTTGTCTCTTTTCTAATATTTGTAGATTCCTTAATTCTGCGTACCTGAATTCCAATGTTTACTGCTTTTATGTTCTACATTTCCCTTTCATCTTTTTTTTTCATTTTATTTCTTTTCGATTTTTTTCTGTTTCTAATATTTTTCAAGCCTTTGACCTTGAGAAAGCCTACCCAGTACGTGTTAAGAAAATCCTGACCTCGGAGGATTATCTGTATTAAAAAGTGTCAGCTTGCAGAAGTTTTCGTATTTTTTATTCAATAGTAAAAAAAAATTATTAAAAAAATAAAAGCAACTAAATGCGTTATAGAAATTTTCTTTAAATGCCAGAAAGAGAACATTTTATATATTTTTTTCTTATGTAATTCCCTAAAACAGACCAAATAAGAATTAAAATAATGTTATGTAATGAAAATAAATTATATAAGGAAGACACGATTTCAAGAAAGTAATTTTTATTACACCAAATTCTACCACAAATGACGTCAATTCTTGTCACGTTACTATCACCTGAAAAGCATAAATTCGTCGTGACAATAAAAATTCTTTAAATTCCTTTATCCGCTAAGTAATTATTATAGGAATCTATCTTTGCTAATAATAAAGGTGTGTTTGTATTGCTAGAACAATATGCATATTCTAAACTTGGCATATCTACGCATATATTGGAGGATGGAAATATTAATTTTGGAATGATTAACATACGAATTAATTTTAATTAGAATTTAAATTGAAAGTGAAGTAATATTTTGACGTTCACCCTGATAATTTTTCTTGTACTTTAATACAAATGTTGTTTTCTATTAAAAAAATACCTATTATAATACAAAAATAATTTTCACATAATTTGGAAATTCTAAAAAAATTCATCGAATATAAGTATAAATATTTCTTCTATATTTTTTTATGTATTCTGGCACTCTATAAACCAGACCATTTGATCTAAAGCTACCAAATCTGGCACATTTATGGGAGAGGCACTTACAAATGGTAATATGATAATTAAAATTTTGATCAATTGTGAATTCATTTAAATTGTTCCATTTTTCTTTGGTAAACTCCAAAAATATTACAACGAATGATAAATTTTGCACTAATTCAAAATTTAAAAAAAATGTCTTTTTAAATCAATATAATCTAATATTCAAGCAAAATTGACAGTTTTTTTAAAAATATTTTCTCTAATTTTCAACAGTCATATTTTACTTCTGGAATAGCTTAGGGGTTAATCCATTCGAAAATCAATGAGCCAGCAAAAATTAACTTATTACACTAAAACAATTCATCAAAAAAACCCAATAATTAAAGCAATAACTGAATCATAGCATTCCGTTATGATATTTCAAAAACATAATTGGTCCTGAAAAATACTGATTTAGTATTAACTTCCATAAGTAAAAAATTTTTCATATGTCATTACTTCTATTTCCTTTTCCTTCGTTGAAACTGTTACTTCGCTACAAATATTTATTATATTAGTTCTGTGAAATTCTTGTTTAAATTATCTTAAAAACGATGCATAAGTTTATGTTTTAAAATGTTATGACTCTTTAGATCACAGAATTCAGTCTTTTCAAAGGGTTTCCGTAATTTTTCCCAATCTCTTTAATTGTTTGTTTGTTTTATTACTCCTCTGAAATAATTTGATTAAAAAAAATATTAGGTATTTTTGCATGCTATATTACTAACAGAAAATATTTCCTTTCAATTGTCAAAATATTGAATAAAAAATTACATACTAATTTAATTAATGCTCAATTATTTCTTAGGTCAAATAACTTTATTAAATATCAAGATTTATTATTAAGAAATATTAAAAATAATTTCTAAAAAATGCGTTTTTATCAGTATAATGAAAAAAGGAAACTACCTATTTATTAATTATTTTATTTCTTGGTTTTTAATTTGTAAATCAATAACTGATATATTCACTGTTATTTGGAATGTGTAATATTTTTAAAATAAAAGCAATATTTTATAAAATATTTCAATGCGTAAAATCTTTTTTATCGTCTGACACATTATTTTATTAAAATACGAATAGTATTCGTTGAATTCAGACGATTTTTAACAATGATGGAGAATAAAAAAAATCGTATTATATCAAATTAAGTTAAGAGTTACTGAAAAAAAAATTTAATGAGTATTTTGAGATATTTAATCAGGCAGTTGGTATTTCTTAGAATTTCATCGGTTAATTTTGAATCTTTAAGAAAATTAATCAAATTAATGGATGTTGCTTATGCATAATATTAATTAGCTATTTTTAAAATTTTATTTGAATGTCCTACCAAAATTCTGCTAAAAAATCTGCCAACATTTTTTTTGTAATTATATTCTACTTTTAATCCTTGCTTTTTTTTTATTTGAGCTTTGAGTATATATTTTTTGGCTAAGCAACATTAAATCGTAATTCATAAGTTCTCTCTCCTCAAAACTCTAAGCTCATTTCTACTGCTTCATTATTTATTTCTTACTTCTTAAAGAATAGTTTCTCTGATGTATTGTTTTATCGAAAAAAAACTTTAAAATTCTATTTAAATTAATAAAAATGTTGCCAAAAATAATAAATAAATAAATAAAAATAAAAAGTATTGAAGTTCAAAGGCTCATTGTTGTTCATCAACAGAGTATCTATAAACTTCCTTATTTCAAAATATTTGTATATATTCATGTATTTATAAAAATTGATTTTTTTAATGAAGGGAAAATTGCACGGAAGTGAAATTAGCCAAAAAACGTAAAATTTTGAATTTTACAAAAATGAAATAATATGATGAATAATAAATGAAAAAAATATTATCTTAAGAACTAAATTGGTTCAAGGCTAATACAGAAACACGTAAAACTTAGGATAACATCTGATAGTTAATTCAACACTTAATTGTCTTTCACTTTGAAATTCTGACAGTTTTTATTATCTGCAATTTGATCGTGCCATGTTTCTTTGAATTCAGCTGATTTGTTTAGAAGATGTAAACACATACGTACATAGAGATATAACTTTAATTTATATGAATTTGCCTCACATACTGACATTGTTTGAGTTGAAAATATTTTCAATTCTTGCAACAAAATAATAGAATACAAAAGTAAAAGACTTTAAAAAAGAAAATCTACGGTTACAAATTTCAAGTTATCACGTAAAAACATTTAATTATTTATTAAAAACATTTAAACATTACTATTTTTAAGTGATTATTTGCCTTAATTAATTTTAGTCATTCACCAGTTTAAACGGGTTTCAAAAAATTACAAGACTTCTCGCTCGCTCTTTAATGATAATTTTTTTAAACTTTCATTTTTAATTTTTCTAGCTGGCAAACAAAGTTTAGGAGATCTACCGATTTAAAGATTTAAAAACACCAGTATTTTCGGCCAAAAGCTATCTATTACTGGAAGCTATTGTGCATGTGGTAAAATCCAATTAACGTAAAGCAGATTGATATTAAAATGATATCCTAATATTTAGAGTATTGCTAAAACTGAAAGATAATTCCAAAAAGAAAACCAAACTATAATCTTTTAGGTGCAAGATTAATTGTTTAAAAGTAAAAAATCGTAAACAAGCTGGAAGATGATGTTATTTCATGAAAACGACTAACAAAAAAGCAATTGATATTAACTTAAGTTAAATATTTCAAACAATACTGGCATAATAAATTTCAAATATCATAAGTCAGGTGACTCGCTATCTACCCATGAAAAAACAAATATTTTTTGCTTTCAAATTTCGGGGACACCAAAAACATCTTAATCAAAACAACTTCTTATTCTCACATGATAAAAAACTTTTTATCGTTTTCGTCATCATTTTTTATTGAAATAAGAATATTGTAGCAAACGATTTCTAAAAATTGATACAAAATTAGATTGAATTTTGCTAACAGCAATTCGGAACAAAAAGATATTTTAATCTTAAATATCTTTAATGTTTTCATTCTTCATAAATTACCCCATTCTATAGAAGAAAAAAAATATAGTTTTCAATTTATTGCAAGAACACTTTGAATAAAACTTTATTCTTTATAATATTTATGAGTAAAATTTGAATTAAGTCTATTCAGTTCTTTGGATTCCTCTAGTATGTAAAAGATTTTTGAAATTTATTTTTATTCGTATTATTTGGACACTATTGCATTAAGAGAAATTATTCATTTACTCTTGAATTTTTATGAAGAATGCCCGTTTTTATCTTGACGCAACAGTTAAAATACGCTAAAACTATGCATGACGTCACGGAACTTCCGTCCGGGATTCTTTTTGAGATTTGTTGGACAATACTTTTACAACACTTTTGTACTTAAACAATACTTTTGTAACAAATGTCGACGTTTATTGAACACAAAGATGCTAATACAAGGACAGCGAATATACAGCCGAGATGAATACAGGCAACGTACAATACTCAGCAGTACACTAGAAAAAACACTATTCCCCAAGTAGTAATAACAAAAAATTATAATAACCGGTTGTGTTAACAATCGGTAGTAACCAACACACAATGCGGCCAGACAGAACTTAATAGGAGATGGTAATCTACGTAGCCACACTCTCTCTAAATCTCTAAATGTCTGCAATTCACCACTGTCTCCTCGCTTTAGCTGCATCCAACTGCCGACTCCCTACTACACGATTGGCTACTCCTCACACAACTCGATGCTGCTTCCACATTAAATACCAGGATTCGGCACTAGCTCAATCACTTGATCTCTGCACAACACGTGCACTTCGCCTGATTAATCCAACTATTCTGCCTTCAACTTTCCATGATTCAATACATGATTCGTTGTGCGGTTGATTCCGATTTGAGACTCTGATCTTTTATTGTTTCCATAGGCGGGAAGAGAAGGTTCTAGACCAATCAGACGTATCTAGGTTCCCTATTGGCTCAATCTCTAAAAATATGGAAGTTTTCTGCGTTGTTTACTTTATCGCCAAATTCGGCTCTCAGTCGACGATTTGGTTCCCAAGCTGTGGGAACAATGATTCAGCGCCAGATCAGCATCCAACAGAGCTAATTGCAAAATGGTCTCTCCAGGAATTGAACCTACAATGCTGAGTAACAATATTACAGATTTGTGACAGCATTATTATTGCTCGAAAAAACTTGAAATGACAGGAAGAAGTGCATTTTATTGGTTTGATTTAAAATGCTCAGTAAATCATGATATCTTTTTATATATTTCCGATCTATATCAATCATATTTCATAAAATATTCTTAACAGTACAACGTTTTAAATAACTTTATTCTGCAATTAAACCTGAAAGCGTTGTGAAATGTTGGAAATCTGTATTTTAGATGAATTAAAGCTAAATTCACCATCTCCAATAGAATATTAAAAGATGAACTCTAAATTAAAATTATGTTATATTACCTATTCAAATTATTTCTTAAAATAAATTTATATACGTCTTTCATACAACTTTAATCATAAAACAATGGGGGGGGGGATTCATTGTATATCATAGAGGATTGACAATATTTTTTTTTTCTAAATATGACTAATAAGTTCAAGGAATCTTATAAAACATAACAATTTATAATTTTTCAGAGCTAAATTTTTTAACGCAAAATACATACAAAATAATTTTTCCCATCATTTAAGCATTGTTCTAAATAAACTATATTATTACTATTAATAGTTTAGATATTAACTATTGGACTACTATAAGAATGATCACCTAATATAATTTCTCCTTTTCCAGTCACTAACTGTATTTTAATAGAGAAGTGATCGGTAAATACTGGACTTACCAGAAATAGAAAATATTTACTACAATTATCAAAGTATCTGACGCACATTGAGTGCATATTATCTCTAATGGGCATCAATTTTGGTGCATACGTATTATCCCGTAGATTCGCCAGCAACGCGCCAATCTCGCCAAATTTCATTTTGTAGGCCGAAATTCTTTAATGATTTTGAATAGGCTGCAAACCAATTTTGGCGCGTAAGCGATCTATTGATGGCCATTTTTTGATTTGGCAAAAATGGTCGATGGTATAATACGTATATACCTTAATTTCTTTGGTAGAATTGTATCAAATAAAATTTCTAAATTGGAAGACGTTTGGCCAAGAAAAATTAAAACTTGTTTAAAAATAAACTTTTATTACAGTATTAAAGAAGTAAAAATTTTAAATGATTTTTTTCTTATTTTTAATTTATAATTCTTTGCTATTAGTATTGTTAAATCTTGAAATTATTTTCTCTCAAATTTAATAAAAACTGGCTGTACAGGTGCGAAAAAAAAATTAATTATATCAACACATCAATAGATAATTGTGTCGTCATACGGTACAGACGTTTGGAGTATGGGCTGCTAGCGCAAGTGTCATCCTTGTTATCAAAATTACATCCGTGCATCAAAATTACAAAAATCCCTCCAAAATAACCCTAATGTTGCTTGCAAATAGATCGTTAATATAACTAAACTAAATTAAATTAATGGTTAATGAATTCTGAAATCACTAAAATAATGTATTTTCATACTGAATTTGCAATCTAACGAAATTTCAAAATTTTAGCTTATCAAATAAAATTTATGTAATTTCAAAATTCCAGCTCATCGAAAGAAATTTAAGGGGCTTTAGGATACCAATTCATCAACTAAAATTTATGTAATTTCAATATTTTAGCTCATCAAATAAAATTTATGCAATTTCAAAATTCTTGCTCATCAAATAAAACCTATGTAGTATCAGAATTCCAGCTCATGAAATGAAATTTATGAAATTTTAGAATCCTAGCTCATTAAAGGAAAACTTAAGCAATTTCAAAAATCTTGTTCCACTAATGAAATTTACGGAAGCTCAAGATTCTAGTTCATAATAAGAAATTTACGAAAGTTCAAAATTTCAGTTCATCGAATAGAATTTAAGAAATTTTAAAATTCTGGCACATTAAATCAAATTTATGTTACTTCAAAATTCCAGATGATCGAATAAAATTTAAGTAACTTTAGAATTCCAGCTTATCAAATAAAATTACGGCTCATCAAATTTAGTTTATGTAATTTCAGAATTCTAGCTCACCAATTTCAAAATTCTGGCTCATCAAATGAAATTACGCAATTTTAAAATTCTAACTAATCAAATGATCTTTACGACATTTCAGAAATCCTACTCATCAAATAAAATTTACTGAATTTCAAAATTCTTAACCATCTAATGAAATTTATTGAATTTCAAAATTCTTAACCATCTAATGAAATTTACTGAATTTCAAAATTCTTAACCATTTAATGAAATTTACGAATTTCAAAATCTCAGATCCTCAAATAAAATTTTTGTGATTCCAAAATCTCAGATCATTAAATAAACTTTTTGTGATTTCAAAATGCAAGCTCATCAAATAAAATTTACGAAATTTCAAAATTTAGATTCATCAAGCCTACGTAATTTCAATACTAGCGCTTGAGAAAACGTGAGAAAATAGATTCTAAAATTTCCCTTGAACAAATTATGAAACATATCAAGTTCAATGAAATTAGTTAGTAAACAGCAAGGAATTAAACGTCTCTCCGTTTCACTTTTTCTGCTAAGTCTTTTTAAAACTTGAATTCTTGGAAAAAGCTTCCTGTCCCATTTTCATTGCCAAAAAAAAAGTAGCTTCATCATCTTTATACTTTATGAGAAAAAAAAAAGTTCATGATTCATACGTGGATTTGGAATTCCAGGTAAAAGAAAGTAAAAAAGAAGAAGAAGTGGAATGTCGTCTCTAAATATAAAGTTAACAGACTTCCCTTCTTATAAAACGATCCAATCAGACAATGCACATCCACATTTTGCATTCAGTTAATGGGAATTCTTCGTGTCTATTCTCCGATTTGATTGTTTGAACTATTTCACGATTAGACTTTCAACCTCTCTGTTAAATTTGTTAGTAATATTAACATAAATGAAAACATAATGTTTTGTTACATAAATAAGGTTCTAAATTAAAGAATTGTTTGTTACGACACTCTCTTATTTGATCGATCAGGATCAAGGTATAGAGACACTCAACGAGGTTATAAGAATTCTGAAACTCGTATGTTATGAATCACAAAGAAAAGTTGTTAATTCTATTTTTTTTATTTGCAAACGAAGAATTAGAACAATTAATCCTACGTTGCTGAATACTGACAGAAGAGAAGAATATTTCTTTAGTTTTCATACTGCAAACAATTTTTGTATATGCATTTTTTTTATTTAATTTTCGTCATCGATGGCCACGTGGTTATCTTTAATTTCATTTAAGTCGTTTACTTATAACTTTATGTTCGTGATTCTGTCAAATTTTCAAGCACTAAATGCGTGTTGTTTTAATTAAGTTGAGCACTTTTTCTTCAATAAAGATTAGTTCTCACAGCATCACAGAGTTACTAAAAACGTAAATAACCTGTTCATCAATCCTATTACTTTTGCAGCATATAGCTTGTGGTTATTTTTTTTTACATTTCTTTAAATCTAAACAGATACTGAACAGCAATTTTCTTCTTCAGATTTCAACGATGAAAAACACCATATAATTATTCATTGAAAAAACAACGATAAAAGTTTGAATTTCATTAATACGTCATTGGTAATAAGGCAAAAAAAATTACAATTACCTAATTACTTGAAGCATATAGCTTGTAGTTATTTTTTTATTATTTTTTTTACATTTCTTAAAATCTAAACAGATACTGAACAGCAATGTTCCTCTTCAGATTTCAAAGATGAAGAAAAAACATCATACAATTATACATTTGAAGAAAAAGCGATAAAGGTTTGAATTTCATTAATACGCCATTGGTAATAAGGCAAAAAAAATTACAAATTACCTAATTACTTGAAAAATAACAAAGATTAAGGAGTTGGTATCATTGAAAGATACTATTTTACATTTTTAAAAGGTATATAAATTTATTTATTTTCCTATATTACTAATTTGGGAAATTATTAAGGATTGCTAGAATTCTTATTATCTTATTTTTTAATAAATAAATTTCTAATTAAATTTTTAAAAAGTCATTCCAAATTATACATTCTGTCTCTTTAAAGAATAAATGTAGCATGATTGGTAACAATAGATAAAATAGTTTGGGATATAGAGCACTAGATAGGAATATTCTTCTTTAGAATAAATTAGCCGCTTTTGGCGACCAGCTTGTTCATCAAGAATAATGCTCTTCAAAATGTTCTTTTAAATATCTATGCCCCTTGGCCTCTTAATAGCTTCTACAGAAAAATATTTTCGTACTTCAGATTTCAATAGTCGCATAACTCATTTTATTATAGAAGCCTTAGGATATTCTGTTAATTGTATTAGATATACGTCTAATTGGCTATCAAGTGTTGTAAGATTTAAATAATAATTTGTAAACTAAGAGAAAACTGAAATATGTAAATTAAAAGCGCTTTTACTCATGTTATTGTTGTTTCTTATGGCATTTTACAACTTTTCTGAGAGTTATCTAAAAACGATTTCAGCCGAGTTAGCGTCTCTTGTTTTTCTCGCGGCGCCCAGAGTACGACGGAGCTTCTTCATGCATCATATTCACTTGCACAGCCCCTTCTTACGGGGGAGGGGGAGGGCACATTCACACACCTCTCAGATGGAACTCAGAACAGCTATGCCGGGACTAGAACCTGGCACGTTAAGATCAGGGGGTGGTCGGGCTACCTCCAGGCCAGGGCGTCGAAAATTATAAATACGTTTTATATAAATAATGAAAAGGATAGTTTATAATTTATATATGTAAATATAAGTAATTTAATATACATAAATAAAAAAAGTATTTCATAAATTAAATAAAAAAAGTAATTTGTTAGTTTCTGTTTTTTTATTTTAAATACATTTTTTGAAAATAAATTTAAATATTGATTAAAGATTAAAAGACTGATTTTGAAATTTTGATTAAAATATATTTTAAATAAATTTTTAAAATTGAAATTTTTTTAATTTATGGAAAATAGAAACTTAACTTATAGGTTAAAATATTAGTATGATTAAAATGATAATTTCAAACATTAACTAGATGTAAAAATAATAATTGCGATATTACTTTCAGAAATAATTGTAAAGAAATGTTTAAAATTCGCTTAAATTTTTATTAATTTAAATTCAAATAAAAGTATTCGAAAAAATTCGTTCTAAGGGATACATGTGCGAAATTTGATAGTTGTTGGACAAGCGATCTGACTTGTAGAGGGCAACACACACTTTCATCTTTTTTTATGCTTACAGATAGATATAAACAAACTTTGATGAAGTTTTATATAATCCCATTTTATGTCTTTCATTGTCATTATTGATTTTTATTATTGGTTTTATTATTGGTTAGTGTAGTTTTTACTTTTTAAACTTTACTTATCATAAAGCACAATGTGTGTGGGTCTGTTGACGATGTACAGGCCAGATCGTTCGACCTACAGCTACCAAATTTGGTATATATACCTTGGGTGTCGGGAATGTGCACCTCGGAGCCCTTTTTTGAATTTTTAATTAAAATTTTAATTAATTAAAAAATAAGCGAAAATTTGAATTTTTTCGCTATAATTTCCGAAAATATTACAGCACAAAATTGATTTTTGCATCC
This sequence comes from Argiope argentata, assembly GCA_026289955.1. NCBI lineage: Eukaryota > Metazoa > Arthropoda > Arachnida > Araneae > Araneidae > Argiope > Argiope argentata. Next base: position 274,186 of record JAOUZG010049421.1, read on the forward strand.
AGTTAAAGATAAAAAAATTAGCTTTTCAATGATACTAATATTTTGACCTATAAATTAAAACTCTGTTTCTAATGAATTTTTAAACATTTAATTTAATTGTTGTTGTTTTTCAACAATTTATTTCGCATAAAATTAAATAAAAACAAAATTTGTTCTTCTTGAGGATCTCAAAAAAATCAGCTTTTAATAAAATGTTGCCATTACATTTTCAAAAGTTTTGATTTAAAAAAGTTAATTACTACCAAAAATAAAACAGAAAAATATAATTTTCCTCACGTGATTACATGAAATGAAATAAACAGGAAAAGTGATGTTTTTTAAACAATAATAGAGAAAACTTTTCTTGATCGTTTGCAATATCAAATTTAATAATTCAATTAAAGAATTAAAGTAAATAAAAATACAAAGTAAAAATATATTACAGAAGTGCGACAGTTAAAACTGAAAAGGAATTTTTAGAAAAGCACCAAACGATAATCTTCTGAGAGCGAGATTAATTATTTAAAAGCAAGAAATCTTAACCCAAATAGAGCATGACGTCCTTTCAAAGAAACGACGAACAAAAAGCAATTGATAATAAGTAGAAGTAAACTATTTTTGCATTCATGTTTTTTTTAATTTAAAACAATAAGACATGTTTTGAATTTAATTTCTGTAGTGAAGATAAAACTTCAATGTCGGGCTACTCTGCTTTCAGTTCTTAGTTTTATTTAAAGGCATGTTTGGACGGAAATAAAAATAGGTCTTTATATTAATTGAAGTTTTATTATTTCCACTTTAATTTAAAAGTGAATTTTATGTTGCACTGATAGAAAATCAGAGAGAGATGCAGAGTTTAAAGATCAGGACTACTTAAGGCCTACATAATAGTATAAGTGAATTGTATGACTATCGAAATCTGAAGCTTAAAAATATTTTCCTGAAAAACTTATTATGAGACCAAGTTATTCAAAAAATTGATTCAACCTTTAATTGGTATATTGGCGAACCGACTGGTCGCCAAAGGCGGCTAGTATATAAACAAAAACAAAGTGATAGTTTTGCAATAGTAAAAAAAAACCACAACTCCCCAAAATTTAACTAATTTTACTCTTATTGACTACCTTAAATTCAAAATACAGATTTTTGGAGTTTCATTTGTCCATGAGCTCAACAATTTTAAAAAGCATTAATGAAATTTGGTGTATGGTCTTTAAAGATATCCATAGATTTCTAGCACATTTTGACTAAAGTCCATTCAAGCAAGCCTCTATGTTTAACTGTGAGTGCAAATTACCACAACAATCACAAATACTAGATGGATGAAATTTGGTACATGGATTTGGTATCTAATGTGTAGATCCTAAATATTCCGGTCGTACCTTATCTAACAGATATACTTTTACTTCTTTTTCAATTCGTTAAAGTGAAGGAGGTGAGTTCCACTCTTTCGAAAATCAATCATTTTTTGATGAATTATTTACATTAATCGTAATTGTTTCATAAAAAGTAAGTAAAATAAAAAATTTCTTTGTACCTAAGTAGGAATTGACTTTATTTTTTTTATATTACTTGTTTCAACAATTAAAAGGCGCTATGTCTAAAAAAATTCTGCTTTTTTTGGTATCTTTTTAATTTATTTTGAAATGAATTTTTGTGATTCTCCCACACTTCAAGTGTCATTTTCTAAAACAGGATTGACATATATTTTCTGTGAGATATAACACGACTACATTTGTAAATATTTCTTCATTTTACATCTTTTTTTTTTGCATTTTCTATTTTGTATTTTCTACATCGCTAATGCTATATTTTTAAAATCTTTATACTTAATTTTACTGCGTTAAATCTTAATGCATCTCATAGATATAGCAAACCAATTTTTTTTTTCGTTTGTATATGTATTATTCGTATTAATTTCTTTTTCATGAAATTGACTACAATTTTATTTTATCTTTTCATTACAGATATAAAATGTCTTTCACTAAAGATTTTTTAAATCTTTCAACTAAGAAAAAATTTCGAGGAAATTCAAAAATTACTGTTTGAGTACACTGAAACTGAAAAGTGGTAACGAGGAACTGTAAACGCAGGCAGTTCAATATGAAGGGAGGAAAGATTTTGATACTCCTGCTTCTGAAAATAGAGAGGAACGGCAAGAAGATTCTTGTAGCATGTGGAATAATACTGCTTAAAATGCTGATGAATGTGATGAGAAAAGACAAGAATATTGTGCTGTTTGGGGGAAGAACAGAATTAAAGAAGTCTATTCTATTACTCATTATTTACACGAGCATCTCAAAAAAATCAGCTTTTAATAACGCGTTGCCATCGCATTTACAGAAACCATGATTTAAAAAATACGTTAATGACTGCAACGATTAAAACCTAGAAAAATGTCATTTTGAGCACGTGATTATAAGAAGTGTGAAATTTTTTTTAAACAATAAATGCGAGCCAAAGATTTTTTTGGATCGTTTGCAATGCCAAAGTGACTCATTCAATGTGACGATTAAAATGAATAAAAATATAATTTTCATCGCACGATCACGTGGTGATTGACCGTTCAAGACATTATGTTCTGAAAATGATACATTGAAACAGGCAAAGCAGATTTCCTTTTAATATTTTATTTTACTGTCACTCCACAAACGTTCGAGTACATTGATAGTCAAACGGTAACCCTTTTTTATATTTGGTTTGTAATTTTATACAAATTTAAAAGCAAAACCATAAGCTACATCCTAGGTATGAAAGTATTATGGTGAATCTTTTTAGTAAAATCATATACCAAATCTTATTAAGAAAATCAAACACAGTACTTTAGGAATGAAACATACTAAAACCGTATAATAAATGTATATTATAAATACTGGGAATAAAGCTATTTACCGAATTTTAGCAGTGAAATTCTTATCCTAAATCCTAATAATAAATTCATATGAGAAATCCTATTAATAAAACTAGATGCCAATTTCTGATATTAAAAATCACACATCAAATCCTAGGAATAAAATCATGTCAAATCCTATTAATAAAAATATTTGTCAAATTTCATGAATTAAAGTATATACCAAATTCTAGTCATAAAACTTTATACAAAATCTCAGGAATAAAATTATATGTTAAATCTTAAGAATAAAACTATATACCTAATCATAATCATAAAACCAGGTAAAAAAAACTTAAAACAAAATTGTAGACAAAATTTCAAGAATTAAATTATATGACAAGTGTCGGCAATAAATCAATATGTTGAATACAAGTCAAAACCATAAAAAGTAATACAATCATGCATCAAATATCATTCATACAGCTCGCTGTGTTGCTCTGTTATTGAATTCTTGCTCGACTGGCCGTCTTTCATTTGCTGGATTTAGTCCTCACTTTGATGCAAATCTGAAAAGTTCTGACATAAAGAATGTTAAATTAATTTCATCCTTATATCTTGCCATATTAAATTGAAAATAAATCTGATAAAAAAATACTATTTCAGGATAAAAAATTTGATTTTTTTTAATAAACTAGAATGAAATTTACATCATTAACATACTATCATTTTACTTTTTCAAAAGCATTTATTGTTCTAAAATTAAAAAACAACCATTTCCATTTCCATCTGATCTCATAACAGTAAATCTAAAAGATGCGTTAACTTACCTGAGTCGTGTTATGGCTGCTAGCATTCACCATCGTTTTCTCACGTTGGCAAAATTCCAAAAATGGCTCTTGCGAACTCATAGAAGATTGAAATGATGATTGTGAAAATTTTCTAATGAACATTCTCATCGTAATAATACGTTTTCTTTGTATGCTTTCAATATCAGAATTGTATTTAATAGAATATAAACTAGAATTATATTTATATTATTAACATCATATCGCCATTTTTTATTACCCTTTATTGCTCTAAAGTTTTTTTTATATAAAAACAACTGCTTCCGTTGCCATTTGATCTAATAAAAATATCTTCAGCTTTCAAAAAATCAAAACGTTGCGTGAACTTCCATGACTTGTGCTACGGCTACTAGCAATCATTATCGTATTCAAAAGCTGGCAAAATTCCAAAAATGGCTGTTTCGGACTCGTGAAAGTTTAAAAACTTTCTAATGAGCTTTTTCACTATTTTAATACTTTTTTTTGTGTGCTTTCTAACCAGAAAGGGAAATTAGTTGATTTCGAGTCTCTTCAGAATTATCTGTCACAAGAAATATTCTTATTAACTTGTAAAAAATTAACATAAGTCTTCTACTATTAATTAATGATAAATAAAAATATTTAAGAGATATTTTAATGAAAATAATTAAATCAAAACAATCTTTAAAGTATTTTTCAATTAGTAATGAGATATGTTCTACTAAGGATTGTTAAATTCTTTACTGCATCCAAATTCTTTGACATGGCTTAGAACCAATGCTTATAATTTCAAAACTTTTTTAACCTTTTTGATGGAGAAATATTTCTAATATTTCAGAAAACTGAAAAGTTTTCAAAGTATCAGAATAATTTTGATTATTTTTTTATAGAATTCTTTCAAATTTTTTTCGGGTGCGTTAAAAACTCTGTTTTCTCAGAAAAATTTCCCCGCAATTTCGGTATGCTTCAGTTCTCTTAACATCAAAAAAAAAGTTCAGAATATCAAGATACTTTATAAATCAAATGGCATTCGATTACACTTATTCCATAAAATCTTTTTTTGAACTTAACTTCCCTGAAAAACCTTTCAGGTTCGATTTCTTCATTGCTAAAAAAATAATGATAAATAAATAAAATAAAACCACCATCTTCTATCAAACAAAAACCCATCACTCACATTTAGATTTGAGATTTCCACGTAAAAAGATAAAACTGCTGCACTAAATATGATGTTAACATTCCCCTTAATAAAGTTATGCAACCTGCAATATATATCAGCTTTTTCTCTCTCATCAAAATGCCTTTGGATTAAGAAGTTCTTGGAACAACGAAAGGAAAAAAGCAGACGATAAGTAAAAAATCTGTAAATGATGTGTTAAAAGCAGGCAACTTAATGCTAGGCATTAGGGTGCAAGCGGTAACATATTCATTTTGAAAAAATGACAAGTTAAACGTTTCCTAGAGCTCTGGAATTTGACCCACATCAACAAGGAAAAAAATCAATGTATGAGAAACAAATATCTAATAAATAAATAAATAAATGTCTCTTTTTGCATGCAAGCGGAAATCTTCGCCGGAATCCTACCAGGAATTTTGGGCGAAAGGGTACTTAACTATATCCCCTCTCAACGCCTTATTTCGTGCTAAAACATATCTCAAGATACAAGATAAGGGAAATAAACTAAAAAAATTGACACGGAAGAGTAATAAGGTCCCTATTATCTGTCCATTACTCGAACGTAGCATCTTCTGCGAAATTCCGGTGAAAGATCTGAAAGTAATACATATAAAAAAATGAATAAAAAATGTACCTGGATTTACCTGGAAATACGCGCCTTACGCACTACGAAATAAGTACTTTGCGCACCCCAGGTAAGTTCTTCGGAGTAAAAAAGATCAATATTACGAATCGTTTGCTGTTTTGTAAAAGATATCGTCTGTCGTATCGGCGGAAGGTGAAAAAAATGGAATGGAATAAAGAATAATTCGGTTGCTTCGATCTGGGAATAAAGCGGAGTTTTTCTGTTACTTTTGGAAGACGAAATATTAGCACGAACATATTTAGAACATGCAAGAACAATGAAATAGAATATTTTCAACGATAATTTTCCTGGATAAATCAAAAGAAATAACAGCGAAAAAATAAAAGTGAAAATATAACTTATAAATAATAAAACATGAATTAATTATGTATTTTATTCCAACTTATGTCTCCGACATTAAAAAACATTCAGAAGATTTTATCTAAGGTTTACACAACAGATGATTTTTCATAAATTAAAAATTTTATTTCTATGCATAGAAATGATTATTTTATCTTTAATATTGCCATTCTTATTGAATAAAAATACTGTGTTATTATTTGTGGATATTTGCGATTTTTTTTAATTAAATATTTTATCAATCTTTACAAATTATTAAAGCATGATAAAAAAAATTTGCATTCGGTTTTTTTTTTTCAGAAAAAACTTTTAAAACAAACGATAAATTTTCGAGAAATTTCATCGTTGAAAAATCGTTTGGCAGGAATGATATCTTCATTTTAATTAAAAATAATGTTGCAGAAGATAAAAAGAAGTAAGTTATTAAATAATTTAATGGAAATAGCTTTGTAATAAAAATAATATAAATATTTTCAAAGTTTCCTTTTATTTCAGTACTTGTTCGAGTTCCATCGAGCACTAAAATTAAGTATCTTTTTACTGTCTTTTGCTTTCTAATCTTTCTAATCTAATCTTTCTATTTTCAACAGTTAATTTGATATGTAATAACTATAACCTACGTTATATTAATTTAAACAATTATTAGTATACAGTAACTCAAACAATTGAGAGCACAACTTACTTTTACTTGATAAATGAGACTATCAATATAAATAACACAGCACTGAGAAATGTAGACGTATTATTATTTTTACACGTAACAAATTATTTAATT
>JAOUZG010049421.1:312734-322736 GCA_026289955.1 Argiope argentata
TTATCGTTTGGTGCTTTTCTAAAAATTCTTTCTCAGTTTTAACTGTCATACTTTTGTAATATATTTTTACTTTGTATTTTTATTCACTTCAATTCTTTAATTAAATTAATAGTTTTGATATTGCAAACGATCAAGACAAATTTCCTTGCATTTATTTTTTAAAAAATATCACATTTCTTCTTTGTTTGATTTCATATAATCACGTGATGAAAATTGTATTTTTCTGTTTTATTTTTGGTAGTAATTAACTTTTTTTTAAAATCAGAACTTCTGAAAATGATATGGCAACATTTTATTAAAGGCTGATTTTTTTTGAGATTCTAAAGAAGATAAAATTTTATTTTTATTTATTTATTTTGTGAAATAAATTGTTGAAAAAAAAAACGATTAAATTAAACATTTAAAAATTCGTCAAAAATAGTTTTAATTCATCGGTCAAAACAGTAGTATCATTTAAAAGCTAATTTTTTTAGATTTAACGTAATGCAAAAATAAATTTTGTGCTGTAATATTTTCAGAAGTTATAGCGAAAAAACGCTCCAATTTGGCTTATTTTTTAATTATTTAAAATTGTAATTAAAAATTCAAAAAAGGGCTCCGATGTGCATATTCCCGTCACCCAAGGTATACATATACCAAATTTGGTAGCTGTAGGTCGAATGGTCTGGCCTGTACAGCACCAACACACACACACACATCGTACTTTATTATAAGTAAAGATAAAGATAAAGATTAATAAAATGCCGTTAGGCTTCTAAAATAATATTAACTATCAAATTGTTATCAGAATTTGTAGCTTGAAAAATATTTCATTGCATGTTAATAATATTCTAAAATAATATGAATTATTTTATTTAGAATAGTATTCTAAATAAAAGAAAAAGTATTCTAAAATAATATAATTAAAATTTGAAGCTTAAACCTATTTTGTTGAAGTCACTATTAAGATCAAATTAGATTTTAAAAAATTTAACTGTAATTTTAAACTTGATGAATCAGCAGATTATGAAAGGTGACCAAACTGAAATAAAAGTTCTTTTTCCAGTGGGCTGATTCTTCGAATTTTCTAAATATTTACATAGATAGGTGTAACCATAAAAATTTTGAACAACGCTACTTTTGTAAACATTAAATTAATATTTTATAAGAAAAATTTGGGTGGATTTTATTCTCAAAGAAACCTTTTTTTTTCTTTCTCGAAAACTTAGTATAGAGAAAGTCTAACAACCGTCATAAAAGTTGATTTGCATATTTTTAAGAATCAAAGTTTTACACCTCTCTGAGTTCGCAAAACGATATTGTGGAAAATGTCTGTTTGTGTCAAAAAAAAAACTCAAAATCGCTTTGATCTTGATGGATGTAATTTGCTATATGGTCTTTATACCATATTTGTAGATTTCTATCAAATTTTTAGTCAATTTCGTTCAGAGGAAGTCTATCTGTACGACTGTACGAATGTAAATAAGCATTATAAATCCAAAACGAACAGAGCTTGATATATGAAATTCGGTGCCTAGAATTACATCTATAATGTAAACGCCTATAAAATTTTCAGTCAATCTACGCAACAATATGGGTTGATTGTTTGTCAATCTACACTTTCAGAACCATGTAAATGCAATTGCACAAAGATACAATGATTTAAATATATCAATTTTTGTATTTGATTTCATGACTATAATTGTGGTTTATTTATAATTTTTGTTTCATTCGGTTGCGAATAACGTATCTAAAACGCAAATTCGACTTTAAAATACTGTCAGTCACATTCCAAATAGTGATTAATCGCCAAATAACTCGCCAAGGATTATACGATAAATTCAGCAAAAATGCTAAATTCATGTGCCTAAGTAAATATTCAGTTACTATTTTACATCAACAATATCCAAGACTTTCGATGGGATAAAGTCTTTGCTATATACGAGAAAGTTTTGGAGAGGCTATTCAAGCTCGTGTTTGTGTTTTATTCATATCTTCCAATATTCGATTAGCTCATTCAAATTTGATCTGGCTCTGATAACTAGAGTTCAAATGTCAACCAAAAAACGAAGGAGACCATTCCCTTCGATTTCTCTCTTTTTTTAATAATAATCTTCTGTTTAGTAGAGAGTCAAAACTAAATTTGTGACAATCTGCGAAAGTATTTAGGGTTGATGGGCCAATAAGCAGTAGAAATGGAAGGAAAACATGAGTGAAGTTGTAGAAAAGAAATGAAATTATCTATAAAAAGACATTCAGAGCTCTTTTTTTTTTCGTTCTATTGGGGGTTTTCGATTTCTTTTATGACGTCTTGATTGATAGATTATGTTAGATGAAAAAAAAAACTTCGGTGAGAGAAAAAAAAATTGTATTTCCGTTAAAACACGTGAGCGATTCCACAAATCTTATTTCTCTGATTTAATCGTCCATATTTCCTCCTGAGTTTTAAGGGGAAAAGGGGTCGTTACCTAACAATTTAGGAAATTCTGTTTTAGGATTACCTTCCGGAAATGGCAAATAAATCTTTTCTAAGTCAGAATATCTTTTTTTTCAAATTTTTATGTTATTTGACGTGTTTCGAGTTTGTAATAGTTTTTTTTAATTACTGGTAGTTGTGCAGGAATTTTGAAAACTCCTACATTTATTTATTAACAATGATAATATTTATTTAAAAAATTAAATTATGACTTTCGTGTGTGTGTGTGTGTGTGTGTGTGTGTGTGTGTGTGTGTGTGTGTGTGTGTGTGTGTGTGTGTGTGTGTGTGTGTGTGTGTGTGTGTGTGTGTGTGTGTGTGTGTGTGTGTGTGTGTGTGTGTGTGTGTGTGTGTGTGTGTGTGTGTGTGTGTGTGTGTGTGTGTGTGTGTGTGTGTGTGTGTGTGTGCGTGCGTGTGTGTGTGTGTGTATGACATCATTAGTTTGTGAATTTGAGAGGAAAACTGATTTATTATTTATAATAATAAATTAATAATAAAACAGGAAAAGAAGTAAATAGTTAGATTTAGAAGAAAAATCCGTTGTTTATCACAAGAATAAAATCTTATTTAAGGTGTATTTTTAAGGTGTTTATTTATTTTAAAAGGTTTTTATTAAAAGTAGTTAAAATTTCTTTAAGTAAAAGTCTATACCTTTTTTATATGCACTTAAAATAATTTATTAACTCTAGCTTTATATCCTTTATATGATCTTTTAACTGATAAGATCTTAGATACTTTTTGAGATTAGTTGTTGGTTTGGATTTTATTTATTTATTTAAAAAGGTTTTTATTAAAAGTAGTTAAAATTTCTTGAAATAAAAGTCTATATCTTTTTTTATATTCACTTAAAATAATTTATAAACTCTAACTTTATATCATTTATATGATATTTTAACTGATAAGATATTAGCTACTTTTTTAGACTAGTTGTTGCCTAGGAAAACTAACTTCATTGTCAGTTAAAACTATTAAAACTTAATGCATTATTTAAAACATAATTTTGCTATTTAATAATACTCCAAATAGGAATCTAATCGAATCAGTCGAATACAAATTACTTCACGTACAGATTAAAGAGTTTGTATATTTGCATTAAAATATAAAATCTGTGATTCGTAGAGTTATTTTATATTTAATAAAATTATTATTTTTATTTGTATTTCAATGAATTATTATTTACATTTCATAGAATTATTAATTGTATTTCATAGAACTATTATTTGTATTTCATAGAGCTATTATTTGCATTTCATAGAGCTATTATTTGCATTTCATAGAATTGTTATTTGTGTTTCATGGAATTGTTGTTTACATTTCATAGAAATAATTTGTCAGTAATTTCTTGAAATAAAGAGATATTCTCATGAGCTTCAAGACCTTTAAATAAGGTATATAAGAGTTGGAAATAAATATTCTGAGAAATAACTGATGAATAAAGATAAATAATTTCATAAAATAACTTTAATTTGACTTACATTTTGCAGGTAACTAATATAAGCTATGAAATAAACGCTGTAGTGAATATCCTGATTTGGAGTTTATACAAAAGAATCCTTTTAATTTTATATACGCAGAACTATAAAATGGAATAGTTTAATGAAGTAATAATATTACTTAGAATTTAATCATAACAAAAATACTGCTCCAAATTGAACAACGAATTAAATCTTAAAACGTTTAAGAAGAAAAAGAGAAAAAATGTGTGAAAATAAAATTGCTGCTGCTAAAACATTAATATTTTAAGTCCTGGAATGATGCAACAATAATTTAGGCAAAAAAAATATAGTTGAAAATGTTGCCACTTTAATTTTCAATTATTTAGCGGTTATCTTTCTTTTATCATATAAATTCTTATTTATACTATCATATGCTAAATTTTATAACGATAAAACAAAACAATAAGTTTTTAGTAATTGTAAACTTGTACATAGAGACTATTTCCTTCCTCAAGATTAAAACACTCAATAATTCTAATGTAAAAATTAATAATTCCAATACAAAAAAAAATCTTCAAAATATATTTTCTGTCTGAAATGTTGTATTAATAAAATGAGAATACTAATTGTACCAAACGACTTTAAAAATCGTCGTTAACTGATTTTTCTCCATGGGTTATTAATATTTGCTCGAATTTCGCTCACAACTAATGAAACATAAGAAAGGTTTTAATTGTTGCTCTATTGTTGACAATTAATTAAATAATGAATTTTTCATTAATAAAAGTCATAAAAATAAATCAAATAAGTAGTTCGTTCCGATATAAATTAAAAATCATCTGTTTTTAAAAAAATTTCCCGTGTTCTTCCAGAAATCAGCTAATGATTTTTGGCAACAGTTCGTATATATCATTGTTTGAATAAATAAAAAATATTTGCACATCTTACAAATTATACTGAGTGAAACTCCATTTTTTTTGTGCTTGTATTTTATTGTTTACTAGCCGCCTTTGGCGACTAGTCGGTTCGCCAATATTAATGCCAACTAAAGGGTTAAACCAATTTTTTTTATATATAATTTGGTCCCATAATAATTTTTCACCAAAATATTTTTAAGCTTCAAATTTCGATAATCATGTAATTCACTTATATTATTATGTAGGTCTTAAGCACTCCTATCTTTGAACTCCACATCTCTCTCTGTTTTTCTATCGGTGCACGTAAAATTCAGTTTTAAATTAAAGTGGAAATGATGTAAGTACACTTAATATAAAGAAATTTTTACTCAATCCAAGCACGCCTTTAAATAAAACTAAGAACTGAAAACAAAGTAGTCCGACATTGAAGTTTATTTTCAATACAGAAATTAAAACATTGTAATTTTTTTATAATTTATAAAATCTCAAAGAATTATTCAGCAAAAATTTCGCAGGTTAATTGAAACCTTCAGTTTTTAATTTTATTTTTAGATGTATATAAATGCTCTCAATAATATTTTTTTTTAGGTTTACAAATATATTTCAAAAAATTTTGGTTTAAATTCCTTTGGTCTTATAGATTTATATTTGTAAAATATTCTTAATATTTCAACTTCTTAAATAAATAAATAAGCATTTCTATCTTCTTCAAATCTGGCTGATTTATTCAGTACTGAATATTGCAAGTTTAGAACAATCATTCTTATCATAATCTACACCAATTATTCTAGAGTAACTCTGATTGACTTCTTTGATATCTTGATAAAGTGATCTAAAATCGCCAGTTTATATCGAATAGTTATGTTGAAATGTTCATAGATCGATCAGATTTGATGATTGATTTAGTTGATTGGAGTGCCAGTTTTTTATTTTAAGGACTTATTGTCTCAAGAATATTTTGTTAAATATGATTCACAGAGCAAATAATATCTGAAAAAAATTAATTCATCAGCATTTTCTCCCTCTATCTACTAATTATATATTTCACTTAGACCAATTGTTAAGAGATTTATGTCTCTCCCCAAAAAATCAAGAAATTAGATGTTGGGCTCCGATTACAGAAGATGCCTTGTAGATGTTAAGCCATATTTGCCTTAAATAAAACTGTTTAATTGGATTAGTAATATATGTATAGAAAAATATATGTATAGTATAATAAGTAATATATGTATAGTAATATATTATGATATAAAATATCATAGAAAACGTTTCCATCCATTTATTTTCCAAAAATTTCATGTTTCATATTTGTTTCATTTTATACAGACACGTGCCGAAAATGACATTCTTATATGTTTAATTTGGAATGATAGTTGACTTATTTTTTCTCATGAGAGAACATGATATTGTTTTGGTTACAAAGTTTTGATGTCTCCGAAATATGCGGGTAAAAATAGTTTTATATGCTTTTACAAATTGTGCATTGTTAATTATTACGTATGCTTGTTTGAAAGAAGATGCGTTTTGAAATAGCTGACCTACTTTTACCAGTATAGCTTTAATATTACGTAAGCTTCGATGAAAGTAGTTGCGTTTTTATTTCGCATGATTCATTAAAATGCGAAGATAAATTACAACCACGAAGACGAATTCTTTGATTTGTACAAAATATCTTCACATAAGTAAAAGTAATAATTCAAAACATGTCTTATTGTTTTAAAAATTAAAAAAAAGAATGCGAAAATATTTTACTACCACTGATTATCAATTGCTTTTTGTTCGTCGTTTCTTTGAAATGACGTCATTTTCAAAGTTCGTTTAAGATTTCTTGCTTTTAAATAATTAATCTCGCTCTCAGAAGATTATCGTTTGTTGATTTTCTAAAAATTCTTTTTCAGTTTTAACTGTCGCAATTTTGTAATATATTTTTACTTTGTATTTTTATTTACATTAATTCTTTAATGTAATTGTTAATTTTGATATTGCAAACGATCATGAAAAATTTACTCTTGCATTTATTGTTTAAAAAATATCACATTTCCTATTTATTTCATATAATCACGTAATTAAAACTATATTTTTCTGTTTTATTTTTGGTAGTAATTAATTTTTTTAAAAATCAGAACTTCTGAAAATGTGATAGCAACATTTTATTAAAAGGTGATTTTTTTTAGATCCTCGAGAAGATAAAATTTTATTTTTATTTTTTTCAAAATAAATTTTTGAAAAAAATACTCTTAAATTAAATGTTTCAAAATTCATTAAAAATAGAGTTTTAATATATAAATCAAAACATTAGCATCACTGAAAAGCTAATTTTTTGAGCTTTGACTTGATGCAAAAATCAATTTTGTGTTGTGATATTTTCGGAAGTTATTGCGAAAAAACGTCAAAATTTGGCTTATTTTTTAATTAATTAAAATTTTAATTAAAAATTCAAAAAAAGGGCTCCGAGGTGCACATTCCCGGCACCCAAGGTATACATATACCAAATTTGGTAGCTGTAGGTCGAACGGTCTGGCCTGTACATCGCCAACACACACACACACACTTTGTGCTTTATTATAAACTAGCCGCCTTTGGCGACCAGTCGGTTCGCCAATAATAATGCCGACTAAAGGATTAAACCAATTTTTTTATATAAAAGTTGGTCTCATAATAAGATTTTCTGCAAAATATTTTTAAGCTTCAAATTTCGATAGTCATATAATTCACTTATACTATTATGTAGGCCTCAAGTAGTCCTGATCTTTGAACTCCGCATCTCTCTCTGATTTTCTATCAGTGCACGTGAATTTCAATTTTCAATTAAAGTGGAAATGATGAAACTTCAATTAATATAAAGACCTCTTTACTCAATCTAAGCATGTCTTTAAATAAAACTAAGAACTGAAAGCAGAATAGTCCGACATTGAAGTTTTATTTTCAATTGAGAAATTGAAACATCATAATGTTTTTAATAATTTTTAAGATCTCAAGGAATTATTCAGCAAAAATTTCATGGGTTAATTGAAACCTTCAATTTTTAACTTTATTTTTAGATGTATATAAATGCTGTCAATAATAACATTTTTTTAGGTTTATAAATATATATGAAAAAATTATGGTTTAAATTTCTTTCATCTTATAGATTCATATTTGTAAAATATTCTTAATATTTCAACTTCTAAATAAATAAATAAACATTTCTATCTTCTTCAAATCTGGCTGATTTATTCAGTTCTGAATATTGCAAGTTTAGAACAATAATCATTATCATAGTCTAGACCAATTATTGTAGAGTAACTCTGATTGGCTTCTTTGATATCTTGATAAGGTGATCTAAAATAGTCAGTTTTACTGAATAGTTATATTTAACTTTTCATAGATTGATCAACTTTGATGATTGATTTAGTTGCTGGAGTACCACTTTTTTATTTAAGGACTTATTGTCTCAAGAATATTTTGTTAAATATGATTCACAGAGCAGATGATGTAAGCAAAAATTTAAAAGTCGTATTTCATCAGCATTTTTTCCCTCAATCTACTAATTATATATTTCAATTAGAACATTTGTTATAACATTTATGTCTCTCCCCAAAAAATTAAGAAATTAGATGTGGGCTCCGATTACAGAAGATACCTTGTAAATGTTAAGCCATATTTGACTTAAATAAAACTGTTTAATTGAATTAGTAATATATGTATTATAAAATATCATAGAAAATGTTTCATTGCATCTATTTTCCAAAAATACTATGTTTCATATTTGTTTCATTTTATGCTGAAAATGGCATTTTTATATGTTTAATTTGGAATGATAGTTGATTTATTTTTTCTCATGTGAGAGCATGATATTGTTTTGGTTACAAAGTTTTGATGTCTCCGAAATATACGGGTAAAAAGTATTTTTATATGCTTTTACAAATTCTGCATTGTTAATTATTACTTATGCTTGTTTGAAAGAAGATGCATTTTCAAATAGCTGACCTGCTTTTACCAGTATAGCTTTAATATTACGTTACTTCGTTGAAAGAAGATGCGTTTTTATTTCGCCTCATTCATTAAAATGCGGAGATAAATTACAATCACGAAGGCGAACTCTTTGATTTGCACAAAATATCTTCTTCACATAAGTAGAAGTAACAATTTAAAACATATCTTATTGTTTTAAAAATTAAAAAAAAAGAATGCAAAAATATTTTACTACTACTGATTATCAATTGCTTATGACGTCATTTTCAAAGTTCGTTTAAGATTTCTTGCTTTTAAATAATTAATATCGCTCTCAGAAGATTATCGTTTGGTGCTTTTCTAAAAATTCTTTCTCAGTTTTAACTGTCGCACTTTTGTAATATATTTTTATGTACTTTAATTCTTTAATTGAATACTTAATTTTGATATTTCAAACGATCAAGAAATTTTTTCTCTTGCATTTGTTGTTAAAAAAATATCGCATTTCCTATTTATTTCATTTCATGTGATCACGTGATAAAAATTGTATTTTTCTGTTTTATTTTTGGTAGTAATTAACTTTTTTTAAATCAGAACTTCTGATAAAGATTGACAAAAAATTTTAAATATTAACTTCTGGAAACCGGGGATAAAAGCCATTGTAGCTATAAATCCCAATACCTTATATCTTTCAAGTTACAAGTTATTTTTGAAAACAATTATGAAAATTCAATAAATTTGTAAAATTTGTTTCACTGAAAATTCTTTTTTTTACTTTAATTTGGTTTTAAAATACTTTAAATTGCATGATATTTTGGAAGATATCACTGAAAAACACTAAAATGTAGTTTAAATTTAAGATGAGGGAAATTTTAAGGAAAATAAATTTTTAATCAAATTAAACAAACTTTAAACTCAAATTTTAAAATCACACCTACAAGATTGCCAAACATCCGAGAACTGGAAAAAAATCAGAAAAACACAGGTATTCTTTAAATCATTTATAAAGCCGGGAAAATGCAAAGTATTTTGAATTTTTCCTTAAAAATCGAGAAAGTATAGAGATTTTTTTTTAATTTATTAAATTTTTGTAAGCTAAAAACTGCCGTTATCCCTTTAAATGTTACAAGAATTACCATAACCCTAAAAACTAAACCTCATCGTTCACTTAACTCTCATCCTTTTTCGATTCTCACTATTAGTTCACCCCTTCCCTAGATAGATAGATAGATAGATAGATAGATAGATAGATAGATAGATAGA
>JAOUZG010049421.1:330711-390338 GCA_026289955.1 Argiope argentata
AATAAAAAAAGTAAAAATTTCTCACACTTAAACGTAATTTTCATTTTAAATACACTAAATGTAAATTACGTTTTAATTTAGAGTTTAGTATAAGCTTTTTATTTCTGAATTGAAAATGCAATTGTTGGAATAAAATTTCTTTAAATTAACTTCTGATAAAATTACTTATTTTTCATAGTTCTAATGAATATATTATTTATTACTTTGTTCATCCGAATTGTTAGTAGTCTATTTAGTGATAATTTATTATTTATAACTTATATATTAAAAAAAGCATCGTTAAAGTTTTCCTTTCATTTGATAATTTGTTGTTTGCACTGATTTTTCTTTTCAGTTTTCCTCCATTCAAAAATTTGTATAATTCAAATTGTCAGTGTGATCTTGCTTCTGAACATACAATCCTTGCTTACATGCATACATAACCCTAATTATTTACATTTTGATTAGAACCCCCCCAAAAAATTTATGTTTAAACAAATTTTGATAAGCATTTTTTTAAACTGAAAATACTTTATTGTATCTTTTTCTTGGTGCTCAAGTTTTATTTTTCATAAGCTGGATATCAGAGAAGTAGTCTCCCATGAACTTTCTTGCACATGCTCTGGAATAAATTTTTCATCGTTCTATCTCTACACAAAATTGTGAACCTTTGATAAAAATGCGAATAGCTTCTAAGGTGGAGAATAGTTACAAAATATAGAAATTTAACGGAATCTAGAATATTTACTGAATCCATTATGAGATTTAAGCAGCTAAATATGTATATAACTAGATTTTAACCGGGACATTGTAAGCATGAAAAAGCAACAACGAACCTGAAAACAATTTACTTACAGTGTGTACCTGAAATAAAGCAAAACCTCAAATCAAGTCAGTATTTATTTAAAATCAAGCCAAGTCTCTTTTACTTATAGATCAAGATTGAAATAGCTACAATTGTATTATAAACATATTTTTTTAACTTTTAATTAAAACAAACACACAAATGCCAACAATTACAAAACATTGCACATGTGTGAATTTTCAACTCGAATTGGAGCAATGCAAATGCGTGAATTTTCTAAGCCAGTTGGAGTTATGCGATACAGATAATAAATTTTTAATTTTATCTCTTCTGTATTGTTTTAATTCGAAGTACTTCAGAATTAAACTGAAAAATCGATTAATTAACAATGTTTAATTTTAAATGCATAAAACACTAAGAAAATAAACAGAATCATTTGCAATAACCGGTCGAAAACATGTTAAACCTAACCTCATTAGTATGGGGAAAAAAGAGTTGAAGTCTTACTCATTTGGTGGTGGGAAAATGAAGAATTTTTGTGAGAAAGTAAGAAAAGTTTCGTTTTTACTATTTTCCTAACAATTTTACCGTTTTTTCTCTCTATAATGCCTTTCTCGTGTCTTAACAAAAACATTTTTTTTAAAAAAAAAAAAAGCAGACGAATTGGTAGAGCCGTTCTCAAGTTTTGGGTTTAGTAACATATTTGGTGATTAATTTTTATTTATATAGATTAGTAAGTATGTTTGCATGCATACGAAAATGCTGACCGACAGAAAATAAGCCTTTTGATATATTTGTTTTGATAATAATCTAGATTTTATATTATAATATGTGCACAAAATTGTATTTACCTTGTTGTTGCACGTGTAGTTATCGAATTCAATCTATTCAAACAGCCAGACAGATTTCTTGCATAAATTTCTTATAAATATGCAAATTTCGTCTAAAGTCCGTATGTCAAATTTTTTCCATTTCCTGACTGCTGTTTTGAATCATCTTGCTCATGGGCAAATAGGCAAGCATAATAACAGAAATATGTTTCTCGGGCTCAGGGTCGTCTAATTCGGGGAGATTCTTCAAAATCTTAGGTGAGAATTTTTTAATAATTACAATACTTTTTTTATATTTTGGTATGAAATGCACTTACAGGATTTTAGGTATAGAATTTTTGAATAATGATAGTTTTCTTGATATTTCCTATTTTTTCAAGTAATTACTCTTCAGCCTAAATTATTCTGATACCAAATATAATTAATAAAAACTCCAAATAGCTCTTTTTATTTATTTCATTCAAATTAAATTCTTAACACGAAATCGTAAAGAAGATTCATTTAATCAAAAGTATATGATAAAATTAAATTGGTTTGATTATTATCCTAATAATCTTGAGTTAATATACCGAAACCTATTCCAAAAGTTCCCAGTTCCAACTTCAAAGTTTAGTGATAAGCTGAAATGTATGGCGTGCTATTGAAAGCTTCATTTTTTTCCCATACTCTAATAAACAGATTTAATTTGAAAATCTTTATTATAATGGGAGAAAATGTGAATGATACCGAATAAAAGTTGAAAAAAAATTGATATTGTATTTTGTTATATTGGAACTCTTTATGTATAATTTACATACACTGTCCCAACATTCTAAAAGAATATTGTTTAATATTACTTGTTAAAATTTTAGTAATTTTTTTTCGATATAGTTTATTACTTGTAGAAGGTGATTATTGTTATTATTTTATTTGTTTCAATAATTTTGCTGTGCTTAACTAAATGAATAAAGTCAATTGGTTTATAGAAGAAAATAAAAAAAATTATAAAAGAATCAACTGAATAGAAAATTGAATGTATCTTAAAACCCCGAATTTTCAACATCTGAAGATACTCGTTAAGGAATATGTTATAGAAGAAATATTTTTCTTATTTGATTCTAAATTTTCATCAAAATCGGGTTGTTTGAAAAAATTAATATCTGCAGGCAGATCGAAGAGCGGGTGTAAATTTTTGACTACCTCTCTAACTAAGACTGCAGGACAACTTTCATTCAATGAATTGTATATTCTACTGAATGGCTGATATTAATTATATGAATGAATTAGTTTGATTCAGGTCGAATTAAGTTTGGCAATAAAATACTCATAAAGAGTGGATAAATCATTTTTGTACATCGATACTTTACTAAATGTGATAAATAATTGTTTCAAAAGATTTTTTGCTTTTTAAATGCCAGAAACTTTTATTATTGATATAGTTAAGAATAGTTTATAATTTTTTTAAACCTGTGGAAGCTGGTAAACTTTGAAAAAAATATAGAGCTCGAAATTTTTGTCTGTTGCTATGGTAACTGTCAAGCAAAAAGTTTGCACTCTTGAGCGCCAAAACTTTTCACAATGTTTACAAACAACTTTTCAGCTCTGTTTGGCAACAATTTCTTAAGTACCAACAAAATGGCGCTGGCCAGGCAGAGTTTCCAATATGGCGCATGTGAGAGACAGTGACACGTCTCTCTGGCTTCATAATAAACTTGGAACAAGTAATGATTTATGGTCCGGTGGTTCGATTTGTTCCCAATTAAATCAAGATGTCTTACGAAACATTCGTGAATGTTTCATCGAATTACAGTCTCAAGTTAAGCTGAAATTGCTGTTATCATTTTTGCACATACCTAGGAGAAACGTCGAGGAGGTAAAAACATATGTTTGAATTATTTAGATATTTTATTTATGTTAATTAGCCCTATTAATCCGGTGAAATATCGAATTTGATCTTCTTCTTTATAAATTACTGAAATTGCTCTATCTGAAATCGCAATTCTTATAAATAATTACATGAATACACTTAGAATGATCTATTTGAATAGTTGGAGATGGTTTTTTGTAGTTTGACTGGCAAAGTGCCATGTACCGTGTGCCCTACATTTTCTTTCGAGGTTGTTGTGGCTTAGAATACTAATTCTTCTTACCGTAGGATGAATAAAAGTTTTGCGTAAGAGTTAAAAACTGTCAGAGCTAGTTGAAGAAAGTTCGAATTAACCGTTGTGCGATCAATAGATTATAGTTTACTTCCAGTTATTTCGGTATTAATTAATTTTCATTTCAATAAACTTCTAGAAAATATTAATATAAATGTTTTATGTTTTTAAATTATACTTTTGTTATTTCAAAATCCTTAGCATACCGAAGTAATAATTTAAAATCATTACAACCGCATCAGAAAACGTTTTCCTTATTGTTCGTTTTTTAAAGTTATACAAACGAACAATATTTTTCTTTTGTTTAAAACTAATAAGTCGCAGATATGCACATCATTTGAAAAACGTGCTTTAAGAATAAATATGCGTATGGAGCATTTCATTCTCTTATACTGTCTAATCTGATAAACAAATTAATTAATGCACTCTTTTACTAGTTGTTAATGAATGTTCAGAATAAATCTTTAAAAGAATTTTAATTACACAGAATCTATTATATTTAAATTTGCATTAAATTTTAAAATTATATATATATAAGGATTTTCAAGGTTTTTCTTTTAAATAATTAAGTTGAATATTTGATGCATTTCCAGTTTCTTAAAAGTATTTACAGATGAGCTTCCTAAAATTAAATACAGCCATTATATGATAATAAGATATTCTGATCAATCTTGATTGACAGATTATTGCTCTCAATTGATCATCTTAATCTTGTCTTTTTAATTCACATATATGTATCTATCTGTGATATCAATAGCATTAATGAATATCTACTGAAATAAATGGAAATGATATTAAGTTCTCAGTGAAAAGTCTACTATAAAACAAATTCTCTAATTTCGTCCTACACATTTTAGTGATTAGATGAAAATCAGCCATTCGTCTAGTTATGTTTGGGAATTGAAATTTTATTCCATATAACAGTTTTTAAAAATCTAATTATTTTATATGACTTAAATATTTTAGTCTGCCCTTCCATGGAATAAGATGCTATTACTTATCTAGAATTCACATTTAATTGATCAAAATTGAGACCTATAAAAATGTTAAATTTTTTTTTTGGTGAATCAAAAAAATTTGCTGTTTTTATTCTGGTGACAATTTGATTCTACTGAAAAACTTAGAAGGGCTTAAAATGTTCACGATTTTCTGTGCGAGATTATAATATTTATAAGTGGTTTAATTACCATAAAGTGTTACTATTATACTTAGCAGACCAGTTGAATAGTAGTAGTTGGAAATGGAATTGCTTCTCATTTTCTGTTGAATTTGTTTATGAAATAGAATATGAGGCCTTAAAAGCCTGTTAACAATTCCTCATGGTATAATAATAAGATGGAAGACAAATTTGCTTTCTGTATTGATAATGAGGATTAATGTGTACATTTTGATACTCTATGGACCTAGAGTTCCAAATTTTGCACAAATTGTGATTATTTGAAACATATGGTATGATATTAAAACTTAGTTACTCTGTCTTTTTAGTCGTGCTAATTTGATAGATTTTTTTTTCTAATATTGGTAATTTTCTATAGGTTTTTCTATGTGTGTGTCTGCTTACGTACCAACTGTAGATTAAATTATTACCCTAAGATTTGCACAATTTTCATTGTTTCATCAAACACTGAAAAGAGCAATTTTTTTGTTTTTATTATTGGTTAAAACCGGGGGGGAAGGATTCTGGTAATTATTTGTACAGCTTACAAGATGAATAAAGAGAGGAAAGTTATAATAATGTGATAAAATTAAATATTTGTATTTTTTAAATTTTTTTATTTATATATTAAACAATGATGCCATAGGGCTGCTTTCCATCAGAAATGTTCATATTATCATTAAACAGCATAATTGCAATAAAAAATAGCGCAACTTTAATACTCTACCATTTGACATAATTATAAATATGAAATTATATAAAAATGATTTATTTTAAATTAAATATAATCAGTATTCCTATTAGATCAGTTTTTTGCCAAAGGAACTAGTTAATAAACTGTTCTACTTCTAGTGGAAATCTTGGGATATGTGCATTTCACAAATAAATAATTTGAATTGAAATAGTGAAGCATTTTGAAAGGGCTCATTCATCATCTTAATGGATATGTGGGATTAAAAATATCCTTTTTCTAAATAATTTGACGATGGGGTGGGCAAAGGTTATAAGAATGAATTTCAACATATATTCTGAGTTAATAAAAATAGATGGCTGGAAAGAAAAGAGATGTTTATTAAAAATGAGTTGATTATTGCCGAACTGTTTCTTCAAACCTGTAATGAGGGTTACAAATTAAAGTCTCAAAACCTGTGTGATCTGACTTAAAGTAGTGGCTATAAAAAAATTTTAAAACTAAGATTTTTTTTCCTTGTATTTTTTTATCAAATGGAAAAAATTGTGTGTCACTTCACCTAATAGATCACTTGGATGTAATAGCTTGTTCAGACCTACTAATGATCATTGAATAGTGATTCTTCATGAGAGGTAATAGTAATCCCAACGGCAATCAAAGAAGACAATAGACTTTTTTTAAAAATAATTATTTGAAAAGAGAAGAAACCTTTTCCTTACTCTTAGCATGCTGCAATACTGAACTTAAATCTGGGGCATTGACCGAGAGGAGGAAACGTGGGATAAATTTCAAAAAATGTATATATTGATAAAAAATCAGATGATGAAAATGGGGAATTTCTCTAAAAGGCAGGAAAAGTTAGAGGTTATCAGTGTTTGTTGAAGTGTTTTGTAATCTTCTGCTGTTATTTTTATTATTTTTCCTTTTTGCTTTAATATTTTTTTTCTTGCTTTTACCCCGATTAATATATTATAAATATCTTAATCTGTAGAATAGAAGTTAAAAAGGAGAAAGTTCTCAAAATATTATTCTTAATTTTTACTATGCATTATTTATTTATAAATATAAAATAGAACATTGATGAAAACATGAAACTCTTGTGATTTGGGATCATTTTTCTTGGAGAAGAAGGATTTATTTAGTTAAATGGGGTGTCATATTACTTTATATCTGTAGTATCTATTTTAAATTTGTTATAAACATTTAGAATTTTTTATCTACCTAACTATTACAAGATGCCTTGGTCTATTTTCTAAAAATATTCACATTAAGAAAATGTTGGATATCTCTACTAGTCTTAATTTAATATAAATATAGTTTATCATAATTTTGAATGAATAATTAAATGGTGGTAATTGGATTATTATATACTAAAGACCAATATTTTATATTTTTAATTTATTATGCCAAACATTTTTTTAAGTGACTGGCTATCATTGAAATTTAATCTTCTTTTGATCAGATTTTTTTTTTCTCTGCATAGTTCTAACATTTCTATATTCTTCATAATTGTATATTTTTAGTTGTTCAAAATGGTATTATTTTAATAATCTAGAAGGGAATTGTTCTAATATGTTTGGCAACTATGCACTTTCTCAATGTAAGAAAGAGTCACAGATGGATGAGAGTGGTGGGGGTGAATAACAAAAGTTAATAGATTAATAATTATGTGTACTGAATAATTCTTCTGGTGATGAATGCCTTAATGGATGATAAACTCGTCTAGTCATTTTTAGTTGCTGTTGTCATACCCATCTTTCTTTAAAATCCTCATAATTCATGTCTGGGATCTTTTATTTGGAATATTTTCATTTTGAATACTGGACCTGTAAAATGACAATCTTTGTTACAGTGTATTTGTAATTTAGGTAATCGTCATATCTATTGATTTAATGATAATAGATTAAGTCAATATTGATAGTGCCACAGCATCTGCAAGGGTTTGACATATTCTTATAATGATTATTAATTTGAATTTTAAGCTCATGTACATAAAATACACGAGAAAAAAAACCATGTCTGCATAGCTTCAAATATTATGATTGGAAACAACTTGATTTCTAGACTTACTGAGATTATCACAGTATGTGTATTTAAAGTCTATGTTCACACAAAGTTAAATAGAAAGATAGTCGTTCCTGCAAGAAAACTTTGAACATGCTAATTTCAAAATCAATTTAGAAGGATTTAAAGTATGTGCCAATTTTATATAGCTTATTATAACAAATTTTATAGTCAATTGAAATAACAGACATTTTTAGGTGTAAATGACATATAGCTTCCAGGGAAAAGACTCGAAAACTTTTAAGGAAACAAAATGGAAAAATCTTGTCAAATATAGCACTTTGTATGGCAGTTATTGCACAAGATAAAACTAATGAGAAATTTGACAAACAGAATTTAAAGAACTATTTTTTTATTAAAAAAAATTATGTGTTTAAAGATATTTGTATTAAACTTTACAAAAATACCATATTTAAAAATTTAAAAAAGGATTAAGTACTTTTTCTTTAGCTTAATAACAAATACCTAACGCCTTGTATAATTGACTTGTGCAAATTTCATTTTTCTCTCCCTTTCAGTTTGGGTGGCCTGTGTATGCTTAAGTCACAGTTTCAAAGCTAGTGTTGAAAAACTGAATCTTATTTTTGTTAAAACTCAGCCTGTCTTGTGAATTGGATGTATATGAAATGGACTCTCAGATCAAATTACCTAAAACTGCTATTGGATAGAAATTTGATCATCTGATTGTGACCTTGCATCAAAATAGCATTTCTCTGAATATATTCATCTCTGTAATACATTCATCTGATTAAGATGTAGTAATTTGACTTTGTGAATTAGTTTTAATGGTTATGCTTGTATACACATTGTCACATTTATGATTTAACATTAATAGAAAAGAATTTTTGAACCAAGATTTACTTTTGGTGTTTAAACATCAAAAACAGCATGAAAAGTTAATCCTATAATTTGGTATGTCACCTTTGTGTATATGCATACATTAAAAAAATAGAACCAAACGCCTAAAAAAACTGCATCTTTAAAGAATGGCGTAAATAAATGATTCGTTTGTGTTTAATTATAAATGTTATAAAATAAGGCAGAATATTTTTAATTATCTGAAAAATCGACAATGGCTTAGGAACATGAATTTTATTTTAACTTTTATTATTACCCTATATTTTATTTGCATTTTTATGTATTGTATAAATATTAATTCAAATATTTTAATTTTACATTCTAAAAGACTTGTTTCATTAGTTTAAATTTTCTTTTGTTTTCTACAATTTTCCAAACTTTTTGTCAATTCCTAAAATTTATGTAAGTAACTAAATTCTAAGATTTTTATTGTTCTGGTACTGTTTGCTTAAAATTGTTGTGAACTGTTTCTTATTATACTTTTTTAATTATTACTGTTCATTTATTTATTATTTCATCTAATAATAATATTAACAGTATATTTTTGTTATTATTATTGGTCTCAAAAATGTTTTTCTTGAAATACTTCTTACCATTTAATTACTATCTTTTGCCAAAATTATAAATACTTGATTATAAATGTAAAATTATTAAATGAATAAGAAATTTCAACTGTTACCAAATAAAAAACTTGTTCAAAAAACATTCAGTTTTTAATACATTAAATTATAATTTATTGTCTAAGTTTTACTAATTTGAGACATCTTCTTTTTCTAGTGGAAGGTTGAGCTTGAAGAAATCCTTGAAGTCGCTTTAGTAGACAGTGACCAATGGGTTTCTATGTTAGCCGAGCTTCTAAAGTCTTACCCCAGTACTGGACTTTTAAATTTCCAGATTGAAGAAAATGCTTCTGTCTTTACAGATGTTGTAAATGACCTAAAGAAATTAGGTATTTATATATTTTCATTGCTTGTATTTACGTTCTGTGGGATCTTCATCAACTTTTTTTTATATCAGCTGATGTAAAGCATTAAGAAATGAATATCTTTGGATATAATTTTTTTACAGACATCTCAACATAGCTTACTTAATTTTGCAGTGAAATGTTTAAAAGTTTTGAAAGAAAAATTAAAACTGCATAAACATAATAATCTTATTATAAATGCCCAGTTTTTTTTTTTACCCCCTTTTCTGTTTCACAAAGGTAATCAATATATATCTTGTAATTTAACTATACTTTGACTTATTTCACCTAACTTATTTCAACAAAACAACAAATAGTTAAATTAATTTGGGAGGGGGGTTAAAAATTAAATATGCATAATTTTGTTTTATTTTTGTTGATTTTTTTCAGCAAGAATTAATTAGATTAAATTCAGAGTAATGAATTTAATCTAAAAGTTCTACATTAAACATCATTAAGCTTATATTTTAATGCATATAATATTTTAAAAAATAAAAATTGGGGTTTTTTTTTTTTTGTTTGTTTTTTTTTTGCTGAGGAACTTAGATTTGATGTTGTTTGCTCTCTGTTGCAATTTATAAAATTACAGCTTTTATTTTATTTATTATTATCATTTTGCATTATTTAAAAATATAAAATTTTATGATTTAGCTTTAGAAAATCAATGAAGTCAAAAGAGTCTAAGCTACTATAAAATTAATGTTAATAATGTATAACATAAGACAGCTTGCAAGGTTAATATGGTTACAAGTCAAAGAACAGGGTTAGTACAAATGATGGATCTGACAGGGTGAGAACAAATGATGGACCTGATTTTAAAAAATCATATTTTTTAAACTGCTGCACATATTGCAATAAGTTATACACGAATTTAAAGAAAAATGTTTTTTATTATTATTAATTAACAAATGGCAACACATCGCTGGGATTGAAATCCTAAAATAGTGACAGGGAGTAGTTTTTACACATTCAAGTATGCTCATTTTTCTTCAGTAATTTTGGTACAACGTGCATTTAGAAATTGCTATGAAAAAGTACCTACCAACAAATAAATTTTGTGATGGTTTGATCAATTTGAAGTTTGCTTGTATAATTGTACAGCATTCAGAACCATTGACATAGTGATGCTACAAAATGTTGGAAAGAAATGGATTACACATTAAATATATATTATGTGGCAAATGACTCGGACATTGAGCATTTGTAACCATAAAAATATTGATATATTTTTCTTTAATTTCATGTTTCATTTATTATAATGTATGCAATAGTTTCAAAAATATGATTTTTTTAAAAATCTGATTCATTATTTGTACTCACCTTGTACAATTAAGGTACAAAATTCAAATCTTATATCATAAGCGTCATGATCGAAAAAGAAAAGATTGAATTTTCAAGATTTAGGGAAAATATCTTCTCTTTTTGGGAAGATATTTTTTAATCAATATAAAGGGGAAAATATTGAGTAAATTAAAATATAATATGGTAGCTATTTATGAAAAGAAAATACTTTTATATGTAATTAAAATATTTAAAATCCAATATTTTGGGGAATGTAGAAAAATGGCCAACGATTTGTCAAATAATTAATATTTTCATACATTTCCATATCATTTTAATAAATAAAATAATAAATGGGTAAGGTATAAAATTCATTTCTTATTCATTTTGAATATTAAGTGACTAAGCACATAATTTTTTATTTACTACCCAGGCTCATATTTTGCACTTCGTTCAGATCTATATTCTTAGATTCATTTTAAATATTATGAGGTTTTTAATTAGAATTGAAACTTGCATTTTGCACTTTGTTCATGATTGTTACAATGTACATTTTAAATTTTTTTAACAAATGAAAATGATGAATGAAATTTTTTAGCAAATTGAAGGACCATAGTCAATAAACATGCAATGTTAATCCAAAGATGAACTTGAGCTTTGAGTTCATGTTGCTAAGCTTGAGTTGCTGTAGTATAAGGCTAAAGATTTTGCTTTGATAGTTTAGAGAAATGTATTATTACTAATTGTAAAATAAAAAGTCTTTTTAGTGTTAGTAGCTTTTTATGTGACTCCCCCCTCCCATAGGAAATGTTTTATTCCCATAAAAGAAATTCTTGTTAGTTTATCGTGTGATATGAAAGAAAGCATAAAAATTAATATAATCTAAAAAATGTGATTTTTCATATAGTTTTTCTCTTGTATAATATTTACAAATTTCATTCCAGTGAACAATTTTTTAAATATTCTGTTATTTTAAATAAAATAAAAAAATAGTTTAATATAATTTCTTTTTAAAACCTAAACTTAAATTTGTCAATCTTAGGGTACCGTGCAGTAATTTGGGACTTGTAAACTAATGGCAATCTCAGTGTATTTATTGGACCATTATGAATTCAAGTTTTGGTATCCTTAAAAGGCTGTCATATTCGCTGATTAAATATTTCCGAATGTCTTTATATTGTGCTGAAGTGATGTTTCAAGAATGAGGTTCCAATTCAGGTACTGCTGCCTCTTCCTTTGACTGTGGTTCAGAATAGCATAATCAATCACCTGAATATGCAGAATGCACCAAAAGAATGTTAGATGTGGATTCCACATATAAAATCCAAGCTAATCTTTTCTTTTTCATTAATCTTAGTTTCATATTATTTAAATTTGTGTCATTAATTATTTTTTAGATATTTTCACTACAATAAATTTATATCATAATTGTTAATTTTAATTGTTCTCTTTAATTGTATTATTAAATGTTCATGTTATTAAATATTTGTATACAATCATTCTTTAAAAAAAGTTTAAATCTCTAAAATTCTTAATTTTAATTACTTGATACCGTATGAATAATTTTTATTTCACTAGTTTGTGACAATCATAAGTTTGCAGCCTGTTTGCTGTTTATTTATTATAAATAACATTCATTAGTTCTTTTCAATGTTTCAAAGAAAATTGTATTAATGTGAAGAAAAATGTTGTAGAGCTCGAAAAATATATTACTTTACAGACTGCATTATATTTTTATTTATAGTTTGCATACATTCTAATTACAATTCTATCTTTTTGTAGATTATCTTAAGAAAAATTTTATTCATGTAATTATTTAATATTTATTGATATAACTTTTTTCATATATTAATAATGCATAGCAGATCAAAATATGAATGAAAATATTATTCCATTAACTAATCTTTATGATTTTAGTCTTTCTTTAGATCAAAATTTCATTTCTTGATATGTTCAGCTAAATTATTTATTTCATTATTTCCATGTTTTCAAATTGTGTTCGTAATTTCTTACAGGCTATTAATTTCCCTTCCCTTGTAATCAATTTAATAGGTAATTTGAGCATTCATTCTTAAATATTTTTTTGAGATTATGAGTTCATTTTTCAAAGAAACTTTTTCCCTTCAAATAATTATATTTCCCGAAGAACAAATCTTAAGTGTTGTTCTTGTATCCATATTGCTTTAATACATTTTCCATCTAGTTTTATTTTTGTTTATGTATAAATAAGTTATTAAGTTCAAGTTATTTTATTTATTGTATTATTTTCTTAATATTCTTATCCCCCCTGTTATTTAAAAATATTTATTTTGCATTTAAAATGTAGTTACTAAATTATTCTAAGTCTTAGACATTGTGAATTAAGTCTAAAAATATTCAGTTTCGTAGTCTTTATTTTCAAAATATTAAGGAATATGTTTTATTTTTATATTATAAGTAATAGTATTAGCTTATTCTGTTTTTTATAGAATTATTTATGTTAAAATTTTGCTGGGGGAACTGATTTGATTGCTTCCATTGCTTTTCATTCTCTTAATGGAAAAATTGTTCATTTGTTTCAGTGAGAAAACATAGTGATCAGGCTATGCTTCCAATGGAGTGCCTGTACCTGAACCGCACAGCCCTGACCTCTGTGGTTGGGCAGTTGCCCCAGCCTGCAAAGCATTTCACCCTCAAACAGAAGCCCAAATCAGCTACCCTCAGAGCTGAACTTCTTCAGAAATGTAAATCCTTATTTTATTCATTAGTTAGCTTAAACTTGTGCATTATGTAGCTTGATACATCTTAACCTATTAACTAGTTATGATGAATTATTTCGATGCAAAATAAACTGAATATAAGCTAATTACCTATTAAACTCACCACCATTAAACTAAGCTCAGAATGAAAATGTTTTTATATCTTTTAATAACAAAAAAGCAATTGTTTGGTTAAATATAACCAGATCTTTACATATACTTTCTTACTGTACTATATTTTTATAATATACTTTAAAATAACCCTTTTTTTTTACTAGTCTATAAGAAATTTCTCTCTGTATTCTTCAATAGAAGAATAAAGTATTTCATTGTACATGAATTTTGATGTTAATTTTCATAAAACAAATGGCAAAAGTAAGTGAGTCTGTGCAAGCATGTATAAATCATCGGGAATCGGTGAAACAATTTTCAGCAAAAATTTCCAGTTCTTTTGGTATTTTATGTTTTATTTAGCTATATTAAATGGTAACACATTTTAGTTCTAAAATTATGTTCTTAAAAAAAACATTCTTTTCTTTAGAATCAACTGATATTTGATTTTTCCCCTTATCAATCTCATATAATTTTTATTTCATTTTTATAGCTATTGATGCTGCCAACAATTCTAAGAAGAATTCCACTACTCCATCTGTCCCTATTCGATGTCGTGGCCTTATCAAACCAATAAATGACGCAAGTAAGAAAGAAGAAAAATTAATTCTTTGCATTCATGTCTTTTTGATAAAAATTTTAGAAATTTATTATCTGAGATTAAATTAAAATAATATGGAATCTGTCATAAACGTCAGCAATGGATCTTGCAGATGCTGCCAAATAGTTTTATCTGATAATTGAATACATATTTCCAAAACTTACTTTCTTACCATGTCTCTTCAGTTTGCTCTCCACATCTTTTAATCTTCCATCTACCATTAACTGAATAAAATTGAAAATGGCACAATTGGTATAAAACTGAAATGCATACATATAACTTCATAAAAGAACAAATTTAGTGCATACCATATAAAATTACTTATTTGCTTGTGAAATTATATACAATTCCAAATTTTCACTTGCTTATACAATAATTATTGACAATCTAAAGTAATCCTTAGTAATATGTGCTGGCATAAAGAGTGGTCAACTTATTTTATGAAAGTCTACTATCTTGTTTGTTTTCTTTCACTTTACATTCATTGTTTGTTTGTTGTCTTCATCCAATCCTTCTTCCTTTCCACTTCTCTCAGCATATGTTCAATTAAGTTCAACATTAGCAAGAATAAAAGTGTTGGTAATAGAATAATATAATATATGATAGTAATATGAATATAATTTTCTCTTCTCTAATTGATTTTTTTTTTCTTATTGACTAAAATTTTGAATTTAAATTTGTAATTTCAAAAATGCCATTTTATTATTATTATTGTTGATTATTAAAATTTCAACTATATTATTATGGTTGCATCATAAATTATGAAAACATGAAATACTTGAGAATTTAAATTATAAATACTAACATTAAATGTTTAAAAGATTCTTTGGCCATTTTAATAACCTGAAAATTTGTGTTTAAATATCATCTTCTAGATTATGATTAACTGAACTAGGTCTCACAATGGTCATATTAATGATTAATTCACTTTATTAGGAATTTTTCATATATTTGTTTTGTTATTTATAGCACCATTACTGATTTGAAGAGCTTTATAACAACATTGATATTAAGTGAAGAAATAAATACTTTGAAAAAAGCTTTTATTTATTTATTTATTTTTCAAATCTGTAAAGTATTTCAAAACATATTGCAGCCCTTTGTATTTGTTTTGTTTAATTTTATCTTCTATTTTCGCAAACAATTTGATTCATCTTTTATTTTAGTGTAAGATCTTATTAAATATTTTTGAAGATTGGTTAACAAATGACTAAACGGCTGTTATTATTTCCTGTTATAAATCAAAGTGTGCATAATTATTGGTTATTTCAAAGAAAAAAGTGTCAAAAAATGTTTTTGATTTATAAATAATTGTGCATAATGATTGACATTTTCTAAACATAACAAAGTACCCTTAGAGCTATCTTTTTTCTTTTTAGAGTTCAATGTTTAGTCAATAAGATTAATTACTCCTTCTGTATACTTAACAATCCCCACCCACCCCAGTTGATCTAGAGGCAGAGAAAATATTGCTTGTAAAGTTTTGAACTGAACATAACTTTAAAACAATCTTTATAAGTTTATTTCTTTTTTTACATTTTCTTAATGTCTTGGCAATATGACATTTTGTATGGTTAGCATTGTTTCCTTAAACATTTGCAATTTATATAAAGAACTATTTTATTGCAAAAGATATTTACGTATAGATGTTTGGAGAAAAGTTAACTGTAAAGAATCAATTCTCCATTTTTCTGGTAAAACTTTTATAACAGAAAAAAATTGAGTGATTTTAGCATGCTCATCATCATTGAATTGCATTATATAATTTGATATTAAGGATATTCATTGTCAGTAAAAAATTCTATTCTCAATTTGTGACTGTCAGGCTTCATTTTGACTATAGGAAAATACATCATAACTTCTTTTTTTTTTTTTAACTCCAAAAAATGCACAATGAGTACTCCTTACTTAACACACAACACTGCTTCATGCCCCTGCAACTATCACCACCTGGTTATTTAAACAGTGTAATGAGCATGAAATGGAAGATATGATGAAAGTGACTGTTGTTAGACGTCACACATTCATTTGTTAGAATTTAATAGGGGATTTTAGTTTTGAATTAAAGAAAGCTGGAGGCAGTGAGCTGTTTGAAATTTAAATGGAAAGTGACTTTGTCTAATTAAGCTAACAATTGAAGATATGTTAATTCACAGAAACAAACTTATAGTTTGTTTGAAATTACAAATTTCTGAGAAAAATTGTAAAAATACAAAAGAAAAATTTAGGGACGAGGACATAAACAATAATAAAAAAGAAAAACAAAAAATAAAAAAGAGTATGTACAAACAGAAAAAAAAATATGGATTTGTAGAGCTACTCTTGTAGATAGTGTTCTTAAAATCTAAACAAATCTGTTTTCTTCAATGTGACAAATCATTTTTCGAATTTTCGTCCTGGATCCTTGGAAAGAGGCAATACTACGGAACCAAGCATGTGCTAGTTCAGGTGTTGGCTTAGTCGTATGGAAAACTTACTTAACAACAAAACTAACTTGAATGTTGTATGTATATAATGATTTGCTGAAATGTTCATTTTCTAATTAAGCATTGTTTGTGTCCCACTTTTACAGATGCTTTTATATTCATGTTACCTTGAGATAGCATTAATATCCTCTGTACATTAATGTTTTGTTAAAAATTAAATTTCCAGCTCCTTTGCGTGGTATTCCTAGCCGAATTAATGCATCTGGCTTCAAGTCTCGTTCCAGTCCTCTTGGACGACTGAATTCCAGCACTCCCCCAACTAGTCGAGTTCCTCCCAGAACACCTGCAGGGCGAAAGGATGGAGGCATAAAGGTGCTGCCATTTAAATTTTTAATTTTTTTTACTATTACTATTCTTTATCTATTCTATTCTATTCTATTATCTGTTCTATTACTTTTTTTTACTATTACTATTCTTTATCTATTTTATTATATTATATGTTCTATTACTTTTTTTTACTATTACTATTTTTGGAAACTTTTACTATTTTATATGTTTTATTTATTAAATTGGAATATGTGTTTTTACAGATTTTATAATTTTTTTTGTTTGTTTGTTTCTTTAAAGTTACTTGAAATTGATGAGCAGCCCATGGGTTATGGTCGAGATGCCAAAAGGAGAAAGAAACTTCCAGGTAATTGCTGTAATCTTTCTTTTACATGCTGTTTGTTATATTTTTGACAATTGTTTCCACTGATCAATTGTATTATAATTTGAATGAGGGATAAATAGAGTATATTTATATATAAGTTGTCTAATTCCTTTATAATTTGTTAGCATTAATATCTTAATAAGTTTTGCTAAGAAATATGTATTCTAATTTCTGTATTTACTGTACTTTTTTATTATTATTAGGGATCTAGAAATTTGAATTTCATTTATATTAAATATCACATATGATTTGAGGAGTTCATTTTAGTCATTGGCTGAAATGGTTTCCAATGTAAAGTTTGTGGCTGACTCAATTTTCTTTTCACATTGTGAAATTTTTCTTAATCCATACATTCTTAACATTTTAAGTTTGGGTGAAATTGTATATATTTAATATACAATTTCACCCAATTGCCAATTGCAGCAAATGACAAAAAAAAAATGAAAAATGAATGGTAGATATTTATACAATGACTGCTATATGCAATACATAATAATTTATTTTAAAAAGAAAATTTGTTTATTTATGATCATTGGGATGCATGCAGACTTGCTAAAATGCTTATTCATTATTACCAGAGTCAAAAGATAAGATACGTTTAATGGTTCTGTTGTATTCAAAGGTGTCATATTTCATAATATAATCTGCTATGGGTTTATCAGCAGGTTTTATATTAAATATCATTTGAAATGTTCAAAAATCCATTAAGATATTCCTGATTTTTTTAAAAAAACAGATATAGCTAATGTCCTTTAAGTAAGGAAAAATGACCCATTCTACATTCTGAGTTTCTATTATTATACCTGTGCTTTGCATGCAAAGATATGGTATCAGACTTTGAAAGTTTTTACGTGATAAGTTTTAAAGTAGAATTTAATATAAGTAATTATTTCCTCAGAGAATGAAAATATGTAATCATAATCAGTAAAATTTAAAATCCAGCAATAGTTTTTTCTTAAAATTACAGTTAAATTATATTTCTTTGTATCTACTCTCTTTAAATCTAAAAATTCTTAACCAGAATTTTATAATCCAAAAAAATGTTCTCCCACTACCAGGGATGTTTGTGCTCCGGGGAAACCCCGGAATTCCGGGGATTTTGAACTATTCCGGGGATCGTCGTTCAAAAGGTAGTAGGAATAATAATGAATTATTTATTTTGATCTGGGTAATTTTGTTCAATAATTCATTGAACTTTTATAATTAGGCCATTCAATACTTCATAATTGTAATTTTTCATTTCTCTACCCCCCCCCCCCCGCCTCTCGAAACTCCAAAATGTCGGTAGTAAGTCCGTAAAAAATTCAGGGGATTTTTTGGGGTCCCACAAACACCCCTGCACTACTCAACAAATGTTAGAAACTGCTAAAAGATTGTATTTATTTTATGTATTGATGTATTTTGTGTTTAAATTATTTATATTTTGAATAATTCTTTTTTCATGAACTTTCTCAGAAATTGAAACACCTGAAGCTCGAAAGGAAAAGGACGGGGCAACTCCTCCCGTCACTTCTTCCCCAAGTACACCAGACTATGCTGCTGGGCTTCTCACTACTTCACAGGTGACATATTTGTTCATGATATTTACAGTTTTTCATCGGTTACTACGATTACTTTATTGCTCTAAAAATTCTATTACATGCTAATAGAATTTAAAATGTGAAGACTTTTTACATCATTTTTTAATTGGTAAAAGAATTGTTATCATGCTGTTGTGTCCATTTAGAACTATGATGAAATTCATACTCTCTGACAGCTACAAAATTTTCTTAATTATAATGAATATATAGCAAAAAAGAATGGAAAACAAACAGAAAAAAAGGCTGAAAAGATCACTTACAGCTATGCGTATAGTGAAAATATTTTTAGCATGGTTTGTATCCCGTTTGAGCTTCAATATAAAAGCATTGCAGTTGCTCCTCATTATAAAAATTATTATGAGTGTTTGCTGTAATGTTAACCTGAGCAATAGTAAATTTTTTTTTAAAAAAAAAGTGATTGTTAGTCAATGAAGTTAAAAATGTCTAACAAATAGTTTAATTTATTTAATCAACAAAATCCTGTTGATTAATTTTTGTAAATTATTTCACTTATATGTTTAATGAATAATAAAAATGTTGAATAATGTTTGAAAATATGGTTTGATATTAACCAAATATCTGTTGTAAAATTAAGTTATTTAAAATTTGTAAGATATTCCATTTTTCAATAATTTGTTAATGCTACAATATATGTAAGTAACATATTGATAAAAAATGCTACTTATGAATGAGTCACAGTATTGTTCGGTATGTAAATATGCAAGAAGATGTGATTATTCTTTCATGTCTCATTGAATTATATACAAGACGAGCTTTTTTTACTTCAGCGGAAAGGTGTATAAGATATTGTGATAGATATGTATGATGATGTGAAGGGAGAAACTCTGGGTCATGATCCTGAATGAGTTAAGGAAATGATTTCTGCAAATATTTTAATTTGAAGCATCCTACTATATTTATAAATTGTTTGGTTAAATATTTCACATAAAGTAAATCAAATACTATAAAATTTGTATTGATTTTATTAGCTTTTACTTTTGTGCTATATGTTAATTGTATTTTAAAAAGACATTTGCGATCAGTTCTCTCTCTCCCTCTTTCTAACAGATCAGTATTTACAGCTAAGGTTATTTGAATTTATTCTTGTAAATAATTATTTTTTATACATAATAACCAATGAGCAAAAAAATTTTGTAATTGCTATAAAAAAATATTTGAAAAATACTGAGTTATGGATATTTAGAAAAAAAACCTCTATGGCCAGTCTAAAAACTATAAAAAGGCTGAAAATGCTCTATTCCCAAATCCTGGCACACAACAATACTGGTAATGAAAAATATGGTTATAGGCGGGGGGTATGGGATTTTGTTCCTGCATGAATACAAATGGGGATTTATAATGTTAAACCAAGTAATGATGCCAAAAAAGGAAAATTGTGTGTTAATTAGTGAAAAAAAATTGAATGTTTAACAAATATCAATTTGTTGAATGAACAAGATCATATTGCCTAAGTTTTGAAATCAAATTATTTCATCAATATTTTTATTCAGTGATATGCTTAAATAATTTTGAATAATGTTTGAAAATATTTCTTAAAATTCTTTGGAACTCTTATTTTCAATAATATGTTGATACTACTGCATATGTAATACATAAATAAAAAGTGTGGATGATGATTTGGTAATCAGTATTGTAGTGTTTTGTCACTTTATTATTATTCATTTTTAGTCATCTAAATAGTGCCTGAATATCTTAATGATTTTTGTCGAAAATTGCTGTGTTAAATTTAATGAATTTAAATATTTAATTAAAATTGCTCTTTAAGAGCTATAATTATATACCCAAAACATATTTGGAAAAAATTTCTAACTAGGGTGCTCCACTCTCTGCTTTCTAATTCTTTCAAGTCTTAAGGGAATTGCATTGTAGTTCTCAAGTATCTTTTACACAAAACTTGGTCACTGCAGTGAAGCTAGCAGTTATTGAAGGGTGAAAAGAATTATAAGCAAATAAATTGTACTCTATTATAATACCTGAATTCAAATCAGAGCTGATTTAAAGTATAGTGGCCATGGAAAAAATATATTAGCATTTAGAAAATGATTGAAGTAACAATGAAAATTATTAAAATGTAAAATACAGGTAATACTTTAATTTTCTGGCAATGTTTCTGTAGTTCCAATTTTTAGGTTGTAAGCAAAAATATATATATTGACAAAAAAACTTTTTGAAATTGTTTTCTTTAATGTTTGGATAATATTTTTGTTGAGATACATTATTAAGTAAGGCCATACATAAGAATCCTAAACATAGCTAGAAATCACTTTAGCGATGTTGCTGATGGGTTGAGATAGCCTGATTGGTAGAGTATTGGACTCCTTAGGTTGCAAGTTCGAATCCCTTTGGCTGAAGACTCTCTGTGTGTATGGTGGCTAGTGCATGTTAAATCTGTCATGGTCATAAAGTCCTCCATGTCAAGAGTGATATCATTGGGGTCAGAGGTGATCCTTCTCTGTTCATGATCTAAATTATGATATGTGGTTGAATGTAGGAAATGCATGAAGTTTGCCCCGTAAGAAGGATTTGTGATGTGTATGACCAAGAAGTCAGACTTCTGTCCTCAGGTGCTCAAGGGTCTATAACTTTCAGAAACTACTGCACCCCTCCTTCCGTTGTAAAGTGGAACACAGCAAATATAATGATGCTGATTCCTACAGCTAAATTATACATGTTTTGTATGCCATGTAAAAAATATTTATATAGATTGTAAGAGAATTATTTTTAAAAGTATAAGCTGTGGCCATGAACAACATTGCAAATTTTAAAACTTAGATATGTATTTTTATTGACATTTTTAAGAAGTTTAATTTTGCTATATGTTTAATAATTATTTTCATTTTTAATCCCCAGCTCTCTGGTCCAAGCATTGCGGTGATAGCCCCTGGCGGTGGTGCAACACCCAACTATGCTTCACCAGCTCCAGCTACGCCTCTTCCCACTACAGCCAATGCGACTCCAACTTTACCCGGTAAAAAAGCAGTCATTAAAATACTAGTCAGAAAACCAAACAACGGTAATATTATTTTGAATCAGATTAAAATAACATTTAAAAAGGCACTGCCTTTACTGACCATCATGGGAAGTAAGGATGTGATCTTTCAAATATTTAAAATTCTGATTCATTCATCGTGTTTCTTATTTTTTTCCCCATTGGAAAGAAATTCATTATTGAATCTACATTTCAGAATTAAAATTATGTAAAAAAAATTTTATTTTGGACTATCAGCTCAGAATGATGAATTTGTGACATATTGTCAGTGGCTCAACAGTTAGTCCATATTATGGCTTATGTTAATTTGAAAGAAATTCATGAATTCTGTCTTTTTATTATTATTAAGGCTATACAAGAATTAAAATAATGGCATTTATATAACAAAATTTTATTTCATACAGTTCAAAATTTAGTTTGTGGCATACTGTTTATAATGCATTTTATATCTCAAATTATGAAATTTGCATAGCATTACAAACTTAACTATATGGTAGAAATTTTAAGATATTTTTTGTTTTTGTTGAATTGTATAATATAATAAATATTGTAAAGCATTTTAATTCATTTTCTTTTCTGCTTTCTTTCTGAAGTAAATTATTTTGTTAATTCTTTATATCTTTGCATTTTTCCAACTTTTACACCATACATTTCAATTAACTTGCATGTATATTTTTTAATGTTGTTTACTATCAATTATTGATTTATAAGCTGCAATTGGTTATCCTTGTAATTTTACTACCAGGCCTCTTCTATTGATACTTCTGTACCTTAAACCATGGGTGGCTGTTTATCTTTGGTAAAATATGGTGTGTGTGTTTTAAATGCCAGACATCTGCTTGTAAATGAATATTTCTTTTTTGCTTTGAGTTTTAAACCTTTTATAGTAAATCAGATGTAAATTTCAGCTTAGAAACTTAAAGCATAGCTTATTTTTTTTTTTTCTTATTAAAGTCATAGGTTTTATATATTTTGAAAAAATAACTTTTACATTAAATTGTTAAAAGGAAAAATGTATGTATTCTCAACTTTTTTTTTAATTCCTTCTACAGCATGTATTTATAAAGTTGAAATTAAAAAAAAAAAACAGAATAAGGAATTATTGTGCACTTTCTTTAGACAACAAAAATAGAACATGAGTAAAGAAGCATTTGTAAAAGTTGTTCAAATTGATAAAATGATTTATTAATATTCATATATCAAGACAATTATCAAATTGGTTAGCACAAAGATATTAAAATGTAAATATATTGAACAGTGACAGAATAACATTACAAAATATTTTAAAAACAAATATCACAAGTCTAAGTGGCAATATCTATTAATATGTAATGCAAAAGTATCAATGCTCTCATTTATATCATTATTGACTTGCATGCTAGTGTCAATTTAAAAGAATTGCAATGTTTGTATCTGGTTTATTGACTTACAGGCATAAAAATAACAATATAGAAAAAGGATTTAAATGTTATCACACTTAAGAATTGGGTAGAAATTCTATTACTCATTGAAGTGTTGAATGTAAATGCATTGGGGCTGTTGAATTACAAATTTACTTTTGATTATTAAATTCTAGCTTGCATTCTATTAGTGTTTTACTTAAAATTTTGTACCAAATTTTTTTCATGGTTTAAAAAGGGGGGATACAAAAAAGTAATTAATAATATTTATATGAAAGTTCAAAAATGAAATAGCATTTGGGATATAGCTAAAAGATAAAACATTTCAAAAAATATTTTTACCTGCTTTTAAAAATCATTTAATTATAGATATAGACAATAATTTTTTCTATATATTGAAAGAATTTGCTGAATTGAGAGTTAGTTTATTTATAAAAAGATGTAAAATTTAGGAAAGCATTTTTGAAGAGAGCATAAGACATTCATAGAGTTAAGAATTAAAAATATATATTAATGTAATTCTTTGGTTGTATTCTCTTCTTTTAATTTGGACTAACTTTTAATTTCTGTAAACTATAAAACCTTTTTAATTGTTAAAGTAGTTAGCTTTATAATAGAAGATTTTGAAAAATAAGCTTTATTTTTCAGGATCTAATGCATGAAATTGTTTTTCCTTGAATTTTCTCTTTAAAATTGCCAGATATCATTTGAGTAGATATTGCTGCAGAAATGTTGTTCCATTTGTGGAATTTTACTGAATTATTCTATTTTGATATTTTAATTTTAATTATTTTTAATTGTTAAAGGCATCAAAGTATTATATAATTGCTATTTATGCTGAAATTGAATTGATTTTTTTTTTTTTTGAATTATGCTTATTTTTTGTTAATTTTATGCTGAGCTCTTAAATACTGCCCAAAAATACTCTCAAAATTCATGCCAAGAAATCAAAATATTCTGTAATAAAAACATATAAAACATATTGATAAAATATCCTGTGCTTAGTTTTTTTTTATTGAACCCCATTCATGATATATATTTGTTGAGAAGTAAGAATGAAAAATTATTTTTTTTATTGATATTAAAGATGTGGCAATAAAACTAATTTAGGTTCTTTTAAGGAATTCATTATGCTATAATATCTAAGATATCTTCTTTTTTAGCTGATTTATATAAGTATAAAATACATAATTAAATTTTACTCCAAATATTATTTAATTAAACAGCAGTGTTTGAAATCATTCTATTACATAATTAATTGTTTGGTTTATATTTCAGTAAAGGCTTCAATAGTTAAAAAATTACTATTTAATCTATCACAGAAGATTATTATTATTATTATTATTATTATTTTGCATTCACATAAAGAATATATGAGAATTTTTTTTTCAGAGTCTTTTATTATTTGCATTATTCACTAAAGTTTACCTTTAAGGAAAACATTTTATGTATAGAAACCTATAAAATAAATATTTGGTATAGAAACAGTGAAAATTTCATCTCTATTGCAAAAAATTTTACAGTTGAAATGAAGCTTACCTTTTATTATAGATTGTTACTCATTTTTTAAAAAGATAATTTGTTTTTAGGAATGTTTAATTACATTTTATTTCTAATTTTTACAGTTGCAACTACGACCACAACTCCTGTGGTGAAGCGAGAAGTTTTATTGGCGAATCCTCCCACCGTTGAACAGCCAGCCAATCAGGTGGCATCTCCTGCACAAACTGTCAATGCTGCACCTACACAACCTGAAACTCCAAAAACACAAGTCATCCATGCAACGACTATTGGCAACCTAACGCCACTAGGGACTGCTTCCCTACAGCTGCAACACATGCCTGTTCAGCCACAGCAACAGGTACCCACACAAATTCTACAGCCTCCTCCTGCTGTACAGCCTCAACAGCAAGTCCAGATGCATACAATAGTTCAGCCAACGCCTCCTCCTAAAAAGAGTCTATCACTAACTGTAAGTTTTTGCACATTTCTCTTCTGTGATCATTTAGAAATTGTAAATCAAAGGAATTTAGTTATATTTATATCTAAGCAATATTCTTTTTAAAAAATCAGTTAGGTTGATTCTTTAAGATGAAGGTGTCTGATTATTTATCTTTGTCTCTGTTAGTGTACATTTTGCATTCACGTTAGCCTGTGCCTTTTTGCTTGTAATAAATTTTCTGTATAACTTGGTGAATACAAAGATTGCTAAAATATAATAAAAGTTTAATTTTTTTAATTGACAAAGGCAATAAAATTATATTTAATGGATTTAACAATTAATATTAATTAATGTACATGCATTAACTAATTTTATCTATTCATTAGAATATAAAAATTTTTATAAAATTTCCTTAAATTATACCTGATTAATGGTATATAATACTTTGAATGCAGTAGCATTTGAAAATAAATTATACAATATTCATTGATTTGTCTATTTAGTAATTTAAATTTAGAACATTTCATTTTTTCTCTGGATTTGAATCTTATGGGAAGTAGTTAAATTCTAAAATAAGGGAAAGGTCTAAACAATTATTCATTAACCATTCACTGAGGATATTAAAAACAAAAGCAATTTTTACAATAAGGAATTAAGTGAATTCAAATTGCAGATGTTATTTTACTATTGTTTTTAAAGAATCAATAACCTGAGAAAGAATTACATGCACCAACAAATTTAAAACTTATACTATCTATACTTCGAAGCTAATTGTAAAAAATAAAATTTTACCGCCTGGAGGATTCACTGTAGTTTTTACAGCTGCTTGGCAAAAGCAGAGAAAATGACTGCCATTTTATTTCTTTTATCTTTTATTGACAGGAGGTAAATTACTGACCAACAACATAAGATTCTGTTAACTTGTAAAAAAAAAGTTTGCTTGAGATCTTTAAACTAAGAAACAGATTTCATTCAAATTTTGAACATAGATGTATTAAGGTGGAAAGATGTTTATTGCAAAGCTTGGTAGTAATTAACTAAATTGTTTTTGTAATTATTTTTTTACTAAGAACTATTTTTTCACTGTGAATCTTTGCTAATTTTCCCTAAGTCAACAGAAACTGATTATTTTCCCTCACCAATACATCAAAGCCTTTGATAGCATGAAAAATTATTCACACATGCACAATGTGTTTACTTTCTTTTTTTCCTGTTGGTAGAATTTTTTAAAGTTTGTAATTTCCTCCTAACACCATCCTGGCAATAAGGGTTTCTCCTATTGTTTCAAAGTAAAATATTATTTATTTTGTTGTTTTATGCATAGAAAACACAATATTGAAAAGTTTTCAAATTTACTCTGTGATTCTAAATTAATTTTTTTAAAAAATTAAAGTTTCTTAATGTTTAGTATTATGGTGATTTATTAATCAAAGCTGCATTTTAAAACAGTTTTCTTAATATATTGAATAAAATTTAATTTTAATTGTGTAATGATTTTGCATTCTAATTTTTCTTGTTAAGATTTTTGAAATATTAATTGTAATCCTTTGTTTCTCTGATCGCTTTTATTTCTCTGCTTTTATTTCTCTGATTTGAACATGATGCAGCTAATCCAAATTATTTTGAATTTTAAGTATATCCATCAAAAATTAAGTTGATCTGATTTTTATAAAATGCTCATAGATTATGTATATTAAAAAATTCAATGATGATGATCCCCCAAGAAATAGAGTATATTACCTAGTTTCAAATAAAAGTCAAGTTATAGTCTAAATATGGATTTAATTTGTAGGGGATATCTTAATTTTACAAAAATTATATATTGATAAAATAATGCATTGAACAAATGTCTTATTTATAAAACTTATTTAGCTGATGAAAATTATTTGATTTTTATGATCTCTTGAATGATTACTCTAATGTATTAATTTTAAGATATATATATTTCTGGTTTATTTTGATGAACACAAAATCAAAATAAATAAATGGAATATACAGTTGCAAATTTCAAGTTATTATGTGAGAACATTATTATTTTTTAAGTGATTATTTGTCTTAATTCATTTAAGTCATTAACCAGTTTAAACTGGTTTTAAAAAATTATGGGACTTGTCTCTCTCTCATGATAATTTTTTTTAACTTTCATTTTCAGTTTTTCTAGCTGGCAAACAAAGTTTAGGAGTTTTATCTATTTTAAGATTTAAAAAAAAAAAAAAAAACAGTAGTTTCAATGAAAAGTTCACAATTGCTGGAAGCTATTGTATATGTAGTAAAATCCAATGAACGTAATGCAGATTTATATTAAAATTATATTCTAATATTTACAGTACTTTGTGAAATGCAGTTAGTAAGAATATGATTACAAAATCATTAAAAAATAAATATGCCATGTTTTACAAAATTGCAATAGTGGAAACTGAACGAAAAAAATTTTAAAAAAATTAAACCATAATCTGTTCAGCACTAGATTAATTATTTAAAAGTAAGACATCAGAAACAAACTGAAAGATGACATCATTTCATAGAAACAACAAACGAAAGGCAATTGATAATAAATTTAGTTGCATGTCTCAAACAATGCAAAACAAAATATCATGGGTCAGGTGACTCGCTATCTGCCAATTAAAAAAATGTATATTTCTTGTCTTCAAATTTCGTTTGACTCCTAAACCTGTTGTTTTTTAGGCTGTTCCATACTGAAATCTGACTAATATTACAGTGTATTCAGTAGAAAAAGAAATATGACATTTTTTACTTTGTATTTTTTAATCGGACATTTTTAATGAAACCTTGTGCAATTGTTATATCCTAAAAGTTATATATTTTTGTTTGTTAAGATTTTAAAAATTGTAGTTATTCATTAAACTACTTGTCTACTTAAATCTGTTTCATATTAAAAACTATTTATATTTTATTTATTAAAAATTTCATATTAAAAATTCATTATTCCTGCATTAATTTTATTGACTTGTGTTTCAAAACTAGGTTGTACTCATAGTTGGGGCAGTATTTGATGCCTTAAA
Organism: Argiope argentata; assembly: GCA_026289955.1. NCBI lineage: Eukaryota > Metazoa > Arthropoda > Arachnida > Araneae > Araneidae > Argiope > Argiope argentata. The sequence goes on from JAOUZG010049421.1 coordinate 359,021, forward strand.
ACTCAAATTTAAATAAAGTTATCTGAATCTTTGAAATGGATTTCTTCTTTAGTTGCAGATGCCATTTATCTAATCGAAAAGGTTTTTTTTTCCCCTAAATGGAATACATAATTACCTATAAATTCTATTTGCAGAAAGAGCAAATGCAGGAAGCTCAAGATATGTTCAACAAATCAAACAAAGTTACAAGACCAGAGAAGGCTTTGATATTGGGTTTCATAGCTGGCTCTAGAGGTATGTTCAAATTTATTTCCTTCAATAAAAATAATATTAATTATCTCAATTGTCTTTTTTATTTGGAAATGTAAATATTTGGCCAAAAATGAAATCGAAAAATTTTTGAAATTTTTTTACATATTTATTCAGTTTTTACTTTGAGTTTATTTACTAAACTGACCCTAAGTAAATTTATTATTGACCATATATATATAATATTAATGCATTGAGAACTTCAGATGAAAGTTAGCCTTCGCATTTCTTATTTTATTATAACTCCTTATTAAATTTAAAATATTTTATGAAAAGTATGGTTGTAAATCTTTTATTCTGTATTAACAAAAAATTGGAATTGAATAAGCTTAACATATGCATTAATTAGTTATTAATTGCTATTCGAATGTATCTTAATTTCCCCCTTAATCGTATTATTTAAACTCATGTCGACTGATTTTAATCTTAAGGCATATTTTTTAGAAAAAAAAATTATTTAATAAAATTTTCTACTTATTTTCTTAAAATTAAGAGTTTTGAAATTTACCAATGGAATATAATATGAATATTTCATAGTGAAACAACATTTTGTTACTATTTTATTTCTTTATGTAAACTTTTTTTATGCATATTATCTTATTATTAAAATTATCATTAATGTATATATCTTTTTTTAAAAGATATGGTTGTTTCATTTTTAAGTTTTTGAAATCATTAAAGGATAAATGTTGTGGTAATACTTATTGCAACAGGCTGGTCCATTTTTGAAATTTGTAAAATTTAAATGATTATAAAAAATCTGCATTAAATAAATTTCACTTTTAAATTTAAATCTACTGTTTTATCAGATTAGTTCATATCTTATCTTTTTCTCATATTATAAGTGAGAAAAATGTCATTAATATCTTTCACTTTTATTTTTAAGAAAATGAAAGTGACTTGAGAAAGTAGCTTTTATATTTTTAAAAAGCTGTTCTGTAAGTTTTCATAAGAAGGACTTATATAAAATGGGATTTCTGATATCTATAAATATTTTTCAAGAAATCAAAGTGACCATGGTGGCCTAGTAATAAAATCTCGGCTTCAGGGCCGGAAGTGGAGTTCTAGGTTCTAAACCGCGTTCCACCAAAGGACAGCATATGCATATATACGTGTGTGTAATGTTATTTTTAAATCTAAATTAAACTCGAATTTCCAAAATCTTATTTTAATTTAGCCAATAGTAACATCATTATAAATATTCTTTTTATTTCCTGATCCCATTTTACTCTTTCTTTTTAATTAAAGCAACAGAAGCTCAGTGAAAACCTTTTAATCAGCATTTTCCTCGCTCTGAGTAAGGGGATAAAATATTGCAGATTTAAACAAATTCATCTAAAAAATCCCTTTGTTTCCCTTGCGTAGTATGGCATGTATCAAGAAATCCCTTACAAAATCTCATGATTTACGAGACAAGGGATAAAGAATTTCCCTCTCCTTTGCACTAATCTGTTCCTATTTCTTGCTGTTAATGGATGTGCCTTGTCCCCTCATGCTTGTACATAAACCTGCTTCCCTGGATGCAGTAAAACAAAGTCAAAAAATTGAAAGTCTTCACTATTTTTGAAACTACCTTCTGCTTGAAGCAAAAATTATGTGTTATGTATGGGTTCTATTCATATTAAATCAATTGAGACTAAATGTTTCTCACTAGTATGGTACAGTAGTTTGAGAAGGTAGTGGCAACTTGGATATTTTCGTTGTCTCCTGACCGAAGTTCAAAATTATGAGGTCCGTTCTGAAATGTCTGCTGTGTGCCTTTTGAATAAGACACTGTAACTAACTTAATTGGACTAATTTAGAAATTAGAGGTTAGATGAAATACTATGATTTTATATTATAAAGAAACTGCCCTCATTTTCAATTGCACAATAAAATTTTTTCTTTTTCAGACAACCCATGCCCGCACTTGGGCCAGATTGTGACGATCATGCTCAGTGAGAATGAAGAAAAAGTACAACAAATGGACGGTACGGTGCAGACCATGATTGTTGAAACACATTTCCAGATGAACTACAGTACAGGGGAATGGAAGCGTGTCAAGAAATACCGTCGTATGGACTCGTAACCCCTAACCCATTCCAGAGAATCAGTGCAGGAATAGATACTATTTTTAGTTAGAGAGAATATCTTGCACATATTTTCCATATTGGCTGTTTCATTTTGTAAATACTATCTTATTCAGTGTAATTGGATGTTTTGCGCCATCCTCTGATTTGTTTTCTTCTCCTCCCTTTCGAGTCCATTCCCTTATGGTTGTGATGTCAATGCCTTTTGACTAAAGTTTTGTTGATCTCTGCTGTATTTTAAATTTTTGACCATTGCAAAGTTTATATGGGCAGCTTATTAGTTTTTCTGGAAATAAGAATAATGTTTGGTTAACATTTCTGATTGTAGTGCTTGAGCTTTTTTTTTTTTTTTTTAGTGTTTGCAGATTGGTTTAGGTGTAGTTTTTTTTTTTTTTTAATTCTATATACAAGTTATATTAAAAAGAAAACTTCAAAAATAGAATATTGTTTAAATCGGTCATTCTACAGTTATGGATCCTGACTCCAAGTCCAGTCGTATATAATAATTGTTCATGGAACATATTTTTCAAAATTGTGCACAAAAAAATAATTTAGACATTATGTTAAAGTTATCAAACAAACTGTGTGATATTTTTTTTTCATTCATTATTTGTTAAAGTTTTTTACTACAATATTAAAGATTCTACTCTTTTCTCCCTATTTTAAAACCAAAACATTTTATAGACCTTTTTTGAAAACTAAAATATAAAAAATACATGTGCATAATTTTAAGAAATAAAATCTTTCTTCACTTGTGAGTTAGATTAATTATTATTTTAATAACCTCAATTTTGAGGCTAAAATCCTTTAAACCGATTATGTAATATATTTTGCATAGGTCAGAGATCTTAAGCTACTAGATTTAGAAACAACTTATCTTAAAAAGTTTTTTTTTTTTTTTTTGTTTGCATGTGAAACTGAAACTTGAAACCATGCAATAATAATTATAGGTTTCAGGTTCCCCTTCCTACTTCCTTCTTTTTATTAATAATTATTTTTGTATTACCTATCAGCATTATGGAAAATCAAACAATCATTATAAATATATATACAAAATGTTCCATTTTTACCATACCAAAGCATTGCTTCCGCCAGTATATATTAATGCCTTATCTAATGATGAAATAATTTGTTTGTCAAATGCATGTGAATCATTTTGGGTAATAAGTGCATCTTATTGTTTTTAATATATTAATGGAAATAAATTGAATGTGATTTTTTTTTTTATTAAGGCGAGTTTTCTGTTTTTCTATAACAGTTGCAACTCCGAACAAACTTTAAGAACAGACATATGTAATATCACTTAAAAGATTTTTTTTTATTTTTTAAAAAATTTGAACAAATATCATTTTAACATACTTAGCATATTATAGTGAGGTTCTATCTAGCTACAAAGTTCCATTTGGATTTTTTTCCCCTTTATTTTACTGTTAATATTTGTTAGCTTCATAATATTGTATAAATCAAATTTTTAAAAAACTTTATTTCACTATTGATACCTTGTTTTATTGCAAAATTTAATTTTAATGCTCAATTTGCATTTTTGATTAAAATTTACAAATTATTGCTGAAAGGAAATAACTTGGAAAGCAATTTGAAAAAAAACTTCAAAATGCACTTTTCAATATTAATAGGTACATTTTTTTAATCAAATATTTCTTTCCTGTATAATTTTGCTATATAATTCAGGTTTGAATTTTGACTGTTATTAAATATATGATGTTTTAATAATGAAACACTTGTTAGAACACCTGAAGCTTAAATGAAAGCAATAAAGTAGAAATTAGATGTTAGTATTTTCTTTAAAAATGCAATTATTTAAATAGATATTTAAAAAATTATTTTAAATGCATTCTCTCTTAATTTTTAGGAGAGAATTGAGTTCTAAATTTTATTTGTTTGCTGTTGCCAACTATTTTTGTAGATGATCTGAAAACTGATAACAGTGCCATAAAGATTGCCATGTATTTGAACTATATGGTCTCTGTCTTCCAAATTCTTAAGTGCTACTTTGTCAAAATCTCCCATACTACTGTTGCCTTTAAATAAGGGTAGAAGTCAACCTAATTTGAGATGCTGTCGTATAATCTACTTCTTTGTGATTTTGATAATTATTAATTACAACAAATTAACTTGGGTGTAAAAAAGTTGTACTTGCTTGTTCTGATGGATCATTAGAAAATTTGTTATTTTGTGTTTCTAAAATAATGATCGACTCTCATTATATCCATAAAAAATCATAAATTATTATTGCATAAAACAGCATTACAATTTAATATATAGCATGGGTTTTTAATTTATCAGTTTAAAAATTCTTACTTGTAATTCAAATTAACTACTTATTTTAATTTAACTTATTGTATGATTTATTATTATTATTATTTTTGGGATACTTTTACCTTGCATATGACAACCTCAATTTTTTAAAGTGGCTATGGTTGCCAAATTAGATATTAATTATAGAAACTGAAATATACTTCTTTATGGAAAATTTTGAAAACTTGAGAAAGTTCAAGCTTTTATTGCATCTTTTGCTTCAAGAAATTTGCATTATTTTGTATAAGCAAATGCATTTTTAAATGGTTTTCTGTTCATTTCTTTCCAAGTGCTTAGTTATGTTCACAATTTTTAACAATTTGTTACAAAAATCAAAATGACTTCTGAAAGATGACAGTTTTTTCTCTGTATTTTTTAACAGTTCATTCTTGTAAATATTATTTATATAATAAACAAAAATTGCAAGTAATTTCTTCATTCTAATTATCTTGTATCCAAGAAAATTTGACTTTCTCATTTCAGTTACTGCTGTAGTATAATATAATTTTTAGGGGCTCTTTAATAGGTTTAAATCTAAAATAATGATAGAGATATAAAAGAAAAATATGTGTATTAAAAGCTACTTCTATATTTGTAGAGGGATGGAAATTTTTAAGGAAAAACAATTCATTGTAAATGTAAAATTAGGTTGTACAGAATATAAATTATAAACTTTTTCTTTTCAATCAATTTATCTTACTAACTGATGAGAAACTCAAAACTTCTAACAAATTATAGGAACTATGGTTGACTTCTACATCAGTTTTTACTTCTTATTCCACTAATGGAAAATTTTCCTCTTATTAAAAATTATCTTTTGATCACGATTCTCCCCTCTACACTGAATGTTAAGAGTACAAAATGTAAAAATAGGATGTATTATCAGAATGAATATTTCAAATGCATCGGGAACTCATATACTTTTTTTTTGTTTCATTCATACATATATACAGTATGTATTTGTATTTTTTGTTTCGTTATATCTTGTAATTACACATTGCATTTCAGATTCACGATTTTGTATGAAATGCTTTGTTCTAATGATATCATTAAATGTGCAAAAATAAATTAGTATTGCACTTTTTTAAATTAGGAGTTTTGTCTAGTCTGTTGAGGTTTTTTTTTTAATTTGTGTTTATTTTGTGTAACTTTCCCAACACATTTTGTTAAATTTTTCATCATAAATGGCTTACATTTGTAAGCTGTCTTTAACTTTTTTTTTTTTTTTTTTTTTTGAAATTTTTGAATGTTATATCTGTAAATGAGAAGTTTTTAAAAACAAATATTTTTCCATTGTCTTGACCTTTGAGAAGCAATAAATGAATATTGAATGTTTTGTTTTCATTTATTTTTGTATAATGCTTCAAGAACTGTAATATATAATTTATGCCTATGTATTTTATTGTACCAAAAATTTTTGAGAATAATTTTTGTGTAGCTACCTGCTGTGGTGGGAAGCTTTGTTAAATGTTGACTAGTTATAATTCTTATTTTTTTCCTCTTGTCCTTTTATTCTTTATTACTTTCTTGGCTATTGAAAGTAAGCAATATTATAAATGGCTGAACTGGCCAATATTGTATCTACAAATGGAAGTGCATTGTATTATTATTTATTTTAGGTTCATGTACAAGTATTTTATTTTTGAATATAATTATCATTTTGATTTAAAGAATAATTTTTGTTTTTGACTAAGAAATATTGTAATAATAATAATGTTTACTTCTTTGAGTAAGAGTTTTACTAATAATGTAGTAAACTTTAATATACCAAATTTTAAATGAGTGGATTTCTTAAAAAAAATGTATACATAATAGTGTAGACCAGCAATAAACAAATATATTCTTTTAGAATTTTCTGTTATTATGAAATCTTTTTGCTTAGATTTCATAATTTTCATCTAAAATCAATTATAAAATTGCACCCTTTTTTTTGTTGTGAAAAATTACTGTTTTTATCTGTACAAAATAGATAGTAATTTTTGCCAAAAAGCGAAATTATTATATTTAAAAAAATGTTTTCGCCTCTAATTTGATTAACTTATTTAAATTGAAAAAGAGTTATTCTGAAATTTTAATTTTGCTCTGTAAATTTTTTAAGCTTTGTTTATTCAATTCCATAAACTCTTGATTTATAACTTATTAATGTTTACTTCTGGTTTTCTTAAAGGGAAAAAAATCATTTCTGTAATGTTTTGTTTCTTTATTTTATTATTAGCCTTGTATAAAACTTGTGATATTTGCAAGTTTGGATTTTAAAGATTACATTTGTTTTGAAATGAATTCCAATGTAAAATGAAGAAATGCTTTATTTTCATATCATGTCTCTATATATCAAAACATCTATATTTGAATGTAATTTTTTTAAAATCTCTGTGCTGATCTTGATTCAAGTTTTCAATTGTGTTTAATTACTACATTGAAAATTCTGACTTATTTTTTAAAAAGAAGTAATATGTTTGTTTTATTAATTTTTGTGTGAAATTTATACTAATCTGGCATTCAACTGAAAAGTTTTCTTTCAAGTAATTCCTCTAAGCTCTAATTATGCATTACGGTAATCAGTATATTTTTTTATATGGAAGGTAACCAACGAATATTTGAATACTGTTTTGACAATTCACAAAGTGCTTATTTGTTTTGAACATTAACCCTCCAAGTGCCATGCTGCAACATTCTGCTTATAGTGCCTCCTAATTGCTCAGGCTAGTATCTCTTCTCATTTTTCATATTACAGTTTTAATTTCCAGAATGTTGTCCTAATAAACTTCTTGTAAGGCTTCATAAATTATGCAGATTAGCTGCTTTTGAAGCTGACTGCTAAATGCAGAAAATAAGGGGTTGGATACTTGGAACACCGAATGTAAAAAAGTAGTAGTGTTCTCTTGTAGATCTAAGCATTGCTGGTCTAAATGTAATAGTTCTATGCATCACAACACTAATTAAACCTAACTACATTGGAATCTCTCATATCTGGCAGCTGCGGCATTTGATAGATTTTGTAGAAATCATAATTCAAGAAAATTGTATTATGTTACAGTAAATGTGATTAATCTGGTGGTAATTGGTATATGATTACCAGTAATTAATCATAATTGCCACTAAAATAGGTGATTGTGAATAATCTCGGTAATTATACATAATCTCCAGTTTATTGCATTAAACATATATAATATACACACACACTTCTGGATGGAATCTTTTTATGTTTTGCAATGCTATTTATTGAAATTGTGGCTTGTGAAATCTCTCGACTCTGTTCCTTCTCCACGTGTAAGTCACATTTGAATAATATCAAACATTGCGCACATTTTTTAAAATAACTTTTTTGCCTTGTATCATCATCATCCTGTTTAGCCTTTTTCTCTGTGCATTTTGTATTATTTCACAGTCATTAGGAAGTATAGGGAACATAATGTCATATGTTCACCCTATTGTGGATCTCCACTAAAAATAACTTTCTCTGAACATGTAATGAAATCTTATACATTGGACACAGGCAACTGAATATATATTTATAAACCAAAAAAAAATCAAAAATGCTTATTTTTATGGCCCCTGGATTGACTTGGAGATTTTCATATTTCAATTTATATAGCCTAGTTCCATTATACATAAAATGCCAAGATTGTGAACAGTTTGTATTTTTTTATTTTAATCGCAGGGAGTCATAAAAATAAGCGAGCAACCACTGTCTTTGTATGGTTGCTGGATCTGAGAGATTCTTCTTGAGTAGCCCCAGACCCGGGAGGGTGCCTGAGCTTAATTTCTTCCCCCGAAGCAAAGTGATCCTCAGGAAATCCACACACTATCTGTGATGAGAGCTCTGATAAAGAGTGGTTTTCCTTCGCTCTGTTTTGTTGATCTGTAATTTATGTATGATATTGAATATATGTACATTGAACTAACTATGCAAGAAACGTTTTTTCGCAATAAGATTATACTTAACTTTCTAGAACTAATAAATGTTATGTTTAAAAAGCAGGCCTCTTTCCTTGTGTTTGCAGATAAGTGTTTTACATGTATGTATCTTCCAATAACTACAGTATTTCCATGGTAATGGAGGGGGATTAAAAAGGAAGTAGCTCTATTTATTCAAATTTTCAGAAAGGTTTTTAAAAAACGCTGGAAAATTCCCGAATTGTGTTAAGTTTTTCCTTTTGATCAATCTTTTTATTTCTTCATATTAAAATAGTATCTTCTATAAAAAATTTATTTTCCAGATGACTTGGCACATGTTGGATTTGTGGAACTACCTCTTTTCTTGCATCCAAATAGATTATATGTCTACCTCTATAAAAAATATTTCACTATAAAAATGCAATTTACTATTATTTTATTTAACGTTAAATAATAAAATATGTTGTATTGTGACTAATGGCACTTGGCGTGGGCAAGCCTCCACTGAATACGATCAGCAGATTTTAAGCCTCAAAAATGCGTCTCTTTGTTTTACAAGTAGAACCATCTGGGGTCAAGAGTACGACTTAGCTACATACACGTCTCAACCCTTTGTAGGGAGCGGACTACATTCATGCAAATTCATTCATATATCTCAGATCGTAATTTAGACCTGGAACAGAGAACGACCACCTCTGACCCAGTGCTATTAGTCTCGCTAGGGAGGACTTTGCGACCACGAACAGATTTAACGAGCGCCAGCCGCCATACACTCGGGGATTCTTTTGGCCTTTGAGTTTCGAACCCGTAACCTAAGGAGTACGAGTCCAACGCTCTACCAACCAGGCTATCCCGGCCCCCAAATTGAGTAGTTAAACTATCTTACTATCTATTTTCGAACTAGGGCCAACAGTTTAACGAAAAGTATGATTTCTAACCAATTTTGTTTAAGCTTAATGGCAGTGCAAATAAAATCTATTAGGACAGCATTCATCAATTTAATAATGTTTTAGCTATTGAAACTATTATTTGAGTAAATCCAATATATATTCAAAGGACATGTCCACATATATTTTGTTGTTGTTACTGATGGCACTTGCCATGGACCAGCTCCGCTGATGCGTCAGCAGATTTTAAACCGGGTATATACGTCTCTTGTTTTACAAGTAGCGCCATCTAGGTCTAACAGTACGACTTAGCTACACACATGTCGCAACCCATCATAAGGGGTGGACTACATTCATGCAAAGTCCTTCATACATCTCAAATCGTAAATTAGACCTGGAACCGAGAATGATCACCTCTGACCCAGTACCCCCAGTGATATTACTCTCGACATGAAGGACTTTACGACCACGAACCGATTTAACGATCGCCAGTCGCCACGTACTCGGGGAATGTTTTGGCTGGTGAGCTTCGAACCCGTAACCAAAGGAGCAAGAGTCCGTCCCGGCCCCAGTGAAAATATTTTTAGCTTGATTAAAGAGATTTCTTTTTCTAGCATGAGTACAATAACACTAGAGTCATTTCTCATAATAAAAATGAATATAAGTGTTAATTAAAATGTTAAAGTTAGCAATGATGATTTGAAGAAGAGAAAAACAATGAAACAAATTTGTAAATGTCTTAACGAATAGTATTAATTTAAAAAGCTAAATTGGCGTGATAATTTTTATTTATTTTTTAATTTCACCCTACATATTTAAGTAATAATAAATATCTATTAAAAAATTGAATATATTTGTTTTAAAATTAATTACATCATTACTAATTGCTCAAAAATTAGATTAAATATGTTTTAAAATTAATTTAATTAAAATTCTTTCGTAGTATTTTCAATAATTTGATAATACGACATTATATGTAGCATATCGATAAGAATGGCTACTAATGACTGGCTAACCACTGTTATGGGTTTGTATGCATACAGTGCTAAAGGCAATGTTATTCTCTGCCTATTTATTCTAGATCCGCCTTTAAAAAATATTTTTCTAATTTTTCTTCCGCAACCAAACCTTCTAGGGATATTTAGGAAGTATAGATTTGGTGACCCTATTTCCCACTTCTTAATTCTCAAAACTTATTTTATCGCTTTAAAAAAACTCTGTTTCATCAATTTTAATGTAAGAAATATTGTGAAAAAATGAAATAAAACATCCCTTCATGAGAATGTTACATCATCTTGGAACCATTTTAAATTTAAAAATAATTTTAAACAAAATGCTAGAAAAATGATAATTTTCTTTAATGTAATTTGATAGAAATTATATTAGGACTGTGGTTTGCGAGTCAATCAGCTAATTAAAAAATAATTAATTATTTGGCTGAAGGCCATTAGCAATCTTTTAATCGATTAACCTGCAGCTCTTTTGTCTCAGCGATCTTAGGTAGTTATCTAGTATGCTTAATTGAAAATTGACCTCTGGTAATCAAGGATCTCAAGTAACTTGTAAATTGTCAGCAGTAGTTATAACCTGTTTTGTCCCAAAAATTTGCAGGCCTTTGAAATAGATTCAGAATGAGATAAGTAAGTCTTCACAATCAACATTCTTAAATTACTGTCTTTTTTTTCAAGCTGGGTTACCAAAATTCACTTTGTTACGTTTTTAGCATAGCGAGTTCGGATTGAATGGACTTGACTTGAGGGCAGAACAAACAAATTTATTTACAGGATAACTCGATAAATTAAAAATTCAGATAAACACAATTCAACAGTCAATTACGGCGCAGATGCAATCCTTACGCTCAATAAAAACAGCTATCGTATAGCACAGCAAACAGTAAGTCACAGCGAGCTCAGTATACAATCTTAACAGCAAACGTAAACACAGCTCACTAACAAGGAAGAATCCACTAGCCCAGCAAAACGCTTCTCTTCCGAGAGAGATCAACTCTCAACTGATTAATTCACTGACTCTACCATCTTACGGCAACCCGTCCCTTATACAGCCGAGCGAGCGTCACGCGAAGCAACGCGGCGCATCCAAAAATATCTCAAGACTACCAGAATATTCCCCTCGCCAAATCAACTCGTCTGCCACGAAGCTCCTAGTGAAGCGTCGCCAATGTTTTTATTTCGGGGCGCGTTCTCCCGCTTGTAACAATATGTATTCATGAAGACCTGTTTCATCTATGAGGCACGCGCTGGACCAGTTAGAGATACTCGTTAGAAATATGAGGGCAAAAATAGAAAATTGTGAATGAAATCTGCGATCGCAAATTTCAAGTTATCGTGGGAAAACATTATTATTTTATAAGTCATTATTCGTCTGAATTAATTTAAGTCATGAAGTATTTTAAACCGGTTTGAAAAAGAAATATTGGTAAAAGCTGGTCAGCCTTTTAAAAACGTATCTGCTTTCTAAGAAGCGTACATAATAATAATGTAATACTGGTAAAAGCAGGTAAAAAAATATTTGCGATTAAAAGGTGGTGACGAACATAGCCATTTATGCTTTGTTCATTGCCAACACGATTTCGATCTTCAGTTATTCAAAAAAAACCTAACGGAAACAACATCATGTTCTCACATTATATTTAAAAAAGGCACATATTTATCTGTTTAAATTATAATATTAAATATAGGTAATTAAAAAAGGCATTTTAATTTGAGTTAATACGAGTACATTGTTCTTGTTAAACAAAATTGTAAATTCAGAATTAAATAGCTTTGAAAATACTGGAAAGAAAAAACATCGAGCTTTTGAGGCTGGTGCCTGTTTGATAGTCTTCTCTAAAACCAGTAAAAACAAAATTGATTATTCTCGCACCTAATTTATTGTTTAAAACAATTAAAGAAAAAAAAATTCCTGGTTGGAAAGAAAACGAATGAAGCATTTAACACTAGGTTTACGGCACGCATTTCGAACTTTATAAGGAAAATTATAAAACCCGTTTGCATTTTTATTTTCTCTTGTAATGACTTTTATCCATTGATCGGGGTAAATATATATTGAAGTTTATTCTTCAAAAACGTTGAAATATAGCAATTCTCTTTGTGATATACCTATCTCCACGGACGCTATTGTAATTTGGGCAAAATTTTGAGTAAACATGTAAACGTCACATCAATAACAAATAGGAATGTACCGAAAATACTTCGATCAGTTATCCGATATCGTTATCTCAAATGAAACAAGCGATAAACAACTGTTGCCAATAAGCAATATCAGAAAGAACAAACACAAGATGTCGGAATGCGAAGAGATTTTGAAGGTTTCAGTTGCTTAATTCGAGTATCGAAAAATGAAATACTAGAATATTTTTTGAATTATTAATGTTACTGTGAACCCCGATTGTCTAATATTTTGACAAAAAGCCTTTCTTTATCAACTGAATATGTCTAGAAGTGGAAATAAAATTATACAAAACATAGTATTTGTGGGGAAATTCGTTCATGCGTCAGATTGGTACGTGTTCATGGAAATAGGTATATAAGAAACATCCGTAAACCTAGTGTTAAGAAAGTTTCTTCGTATTTTTACAAATTCAAAAAATGATAAAGTTCCTTCCCAGTGTTGTATCTTTGAAAAACATGTTTAAAATAAGAATGTGCCGCTATACTTATAAAATGGAATGTTTTTGTATTTGCGATGTCTAAAAAATGTGTTCTTATTTTCATGAAATTTGGCACTCGTGGATTGTATTGAGATTCAGTACACTTTGAAGATGAAATTTTAAAATTAACCCTTAAATTTGATTTTTTTTTTAAAATTATTTATTAAAATATTTTTGTTTCATTTTTTGAACAAAATGAGGAAAATGCTTTATAGAATTATATTTTAAGTATAGTTTACAATAAGAAACAACATGTTGCCATTCAGCAGCTCTGGACTTTTGCTCAATAAAAAAAGTTGTAAATAATGATAAATACTGACTTCCTTACTTTTCAAGTAGCAACTTTTGACTGTAAAATGAAATGTTGTGTTTCTAGCCATGCATAGAAAACAAATAAGCTGTTTATAGTTAAAAACACAGACAAAAAAAATTCAATCCCGTTTAGCTTTTAAATTTGTCAATAACATATACTGTGTGCCCACCACGAGAACGCTTCAAGACAAATGCCTATGTTTACGTCAGCCGTAATAGAAACATGTTCCGATGGAGAAGATTTATTTCAAATAGAAATCTCTTCCTGTAGTAACCTGATTCCTTAGCGAATGCCATAAACATAGATATTTATTTGGAAGTATTCTCATGCTAGACACGCAGTAAGATGAATTAATTATATTAATCTTATTGGCAATAACCGCATTAGATCTTAACTTTAATCTCATTATTATTAAAAAAAGAAAATTAGGTATACTGCTTAAAGGTAATTTTACACAATTAAAGTTTTATTATTAAAAAAATGTCTAATGTTTTATTTTTGGATTGCGATGACAAAATAGAAATTAGAATATCTTGCATGTGTTTACATAATAAACAAGGTCACCCATCACATTTGAAATGAAATAACATTTATTTTCAAATCATAGAACAGATTATATTTATTTGTTATGATTAAAATAGAAAAATACATGATAACAACTGTACAGACACAAATAAAAAAAAATCATTAATGAAATATTTTGCTTGCAAAGTAGCTTCCCGAGTGGAGCAAGATGTACAAACACCGAATACAGTTCTTTTTTTTTATTGTTGTTCGTGATTTTTTTGCAAACTTTGGTATTCAGCTGATTCATAGAAAACAACAAAATTCTTGCTGCCACTTGTCTCGTAATTGCCTCAGTTAAAGACCCCTGGCGTTCTTGTTTTTTAAAAAAAGTAACGTTAGATAAAATAAACAGCTTTGGCGCGTTCTGGACTCAAATAAATATTATTGGCGCAAGCTGCGAATGTGCAAGATATGAAGCTCAGGTTCAACTGAAAATCGTTTGGTCTTCGATGAGTTGCCATGGCAACTATGGTAGATACTACACAGTTGCTTGCAAATTTCACTGTTTCCTTTGCCCAATGGCTTGTTCTTCTCTGTTGGGAACGAATTCATTATGTTCTTTTAAATTGTAGAATCCATTTTGTCTGTAAAATTGAAACTCATGAAGATCATAAGTAATGGACTTTTTCCACTTTCGATTCAATAGTGTCATAAGGAAAATTCCTAAAAACAACCAATATAAAAAAATGTAAGTTAATGCCACCTTATGTCAACAAAGAAAAGTTTCATTTTAGTTGCTTTTTACTAAACAATTACGTTTAATATAAATGTATGTATACATATGACAGATTCACAATATTAAGTTGAAAATTAGGAAGCGAATTTCCTGCCAATATTCCATTTTCCTTCGACACGTCACTTAATCTTAAGGTTAGGTAGGAGAAGTGACAAATAATTGATCACAAAGAGTTTAAGGAGAGAAATCTAAATTGAATCTATAGTTTAAAATTTCTTCAATTTTATTTTTCGTCAAAAATCCCTCTCTCTAACCACTAAGACACAACTGTTAATTCACTCTCGAAAATCATTTGGATAAAATGCATATTTAAAGCAAATTTTTTCAAAAATTTATCAAAAGATTATTGATTTTCTATTAAGTTGAACTCGTATTCTTCAGTACTCTTCACCTTCGCGTGAAAAATACTGAAATCCTCGCATTTTACAGATCGAGCTACTGCCTGTTGATTTCGATTTTTATTTACAAACTGCTAAAACTCTATTTAAAGTATTAAAAATTAATGAATTGATATTTGAAGAAACTGAATTAATATCAATTGTCACCCATTACAAAATTTAAAAAATGTATTTGGTTTTGAGTGGATGAATAAAAAGTACTTTATTTCCAATTGAAAATTTGGAACAAGATACTGTAAAGATTCATCTCTCTTGTTCTGAAACATCTGTTTCACCGCGGTAACGTCCCCCATTCTCACGCTTGATAGTTCGCCTTTCCGATCAGCTGTGAGGTAAACTTTGTGACTCTCTCACTTTGTAATTGCTCCACACCGCCAGATGGGGGATTCTCTCCCTTAATGGGATCATTTG
Source organism: Argiope argentata (assembly GCA_026289955.1). NCBI lineage: Eukaryota > Metazoa > Arthropoda > Arachnida > Araneae > Araneidae > Argiope > Argiope argentata. The sequence continues at coordinate 374,534 of JAOUZG010049421.1, forward strand.
GACTCTGAGTCGAGTTCAGATAAAGAACCATACTTGCGTTTTTTATCCGTACAAGGGAATAAATGGTATCTTATAAGAAGAAGAGTGTCAAAACTTTGGGATGTAAATTTTTCTTTATCGTGGAAGGTCAGTTATGAGAATATATCCTTTACAAACATTCCCGCGGTCAACTGCTGACCATCTGGGATATATCTGAATAACTATTGTGTAACAGGGATTCCAAGTGCCCCAATGTGGAAATGAGAGGCGGTGTTTTGACAAAAGATAAAATGAGATATTTTGGAAGAAGAGGGGGAGCTGAGAGGAAAGATCCAAAAGAAAGGAATCTGAGAGAGAGATCATCAGAGGAGATCTGTTGAAGAGTTCGAGAGAGAGTTTTGAGTTTCGAGGTCTTCGGAGGATAATTGTTTTGAAGGAGGTGAGAAAAGCTTCGTGTGATTAAGGCTTCTGAGTTAAAATCCCCCCGATGAAGTTCAGTGGATCCCTTCAGCTACCTCTGTTGTAGAATGATAAGCTAACAGCCGATTAGTTTTCCTTGTGAGGTTGTTTCTTCGAAATTAATCGAGGAACTATTCATGTATAATTGTCACCTCTGATGTAAATATTACCAATCGCATTAACCTAAGTGAGAACGAGTTGTTCTTATGTACATAAGGCTGTGAATAAAGAAATTGTTTTTAAACTCTACCCTCTTATTTGATTGGACAGGATCAAGCCATTACAATATATATCGGGAGAGTGTGAACTAATGGTAAGAATTTAAAAATGGAATGTCGTAATAATTACTTACATTTCATGGGTTAAGAATTTAGCTACCGCGCAATCTTCTGTAACTGAGGCTTCTTGTAAATTATTGCAGACATACTCGCAGTCTGAAATAGTTATTACAGATATTAATTCATTATAGAAACTAAAACATGGTATATATCAAAGAAGATAACATATAGTGATTATAATTGGTCACACATTATACCATTTATAAAAAGAACTAGAAACAGTTGCTCGCAGACCATATTGTTAGTATTCATATATTCGTTTTAGCTTTTATATAATATCTTAAAATTAGAAAAATTGATACAATAGGTGGAATTGGAAGATTCCAATGGGATTTTTTACCCATAGGAAATGTATAATGAAGTTTCTTTTTATTCCAATTTCTGGCACAGTATGGTCAAGAATGGTCCTTACACCAAAAAAAAACCACAGCAACCAACCAACCATTTTATTCCAATTTCAGTAGAAGATAGGAAAAAAAAGCAAACAAGAGTAAAATTCTTAATGATTTGTTTAAATGAATGAACTTTCATACGAAATTAAAATTGGTTAATGGCTTTGTGTGTGTCCCGAAGGATTTGCGATTAGTCCTAATTTCAAAGTTCTTTTTTAGAGAGAAACATCTCATATCAACCACGAATTGCAAGCCCTTCGTGAGATCGATTTCTGGCTTCTTCGGTCTGAAGAAAAATGAACACTTCCGTTCAATTTGCAGGTGGTTTCATAATTAAGGTTTGTTAGGAAGAAGACAAATCGTACATGCTCCTATTTAAACTGATTGCCGAGGAATATAAAACTGAGCTGGAAATATTGTTAAGAAAACTCCACTAAACTAAACAGGTTTACTGTAGTGAAAGTATGGTGGCACAGTCAGTAGGCCTGAAAAACAAATTACGTCATTTATTAACACAAATACACTAACGACAAAATGCAGATACACACAAGCAATACATAGAGGCCTACAAGCAATAATCGCTAGAAAACAACCACCACAGCAAACAAAACGGCCAGACAGAAGTCAGTGGGGAAGAGAGAATCCACGTAGCAGTTCACTAAAATCTTACCAAACGCCCAGGACCCGACTTACCTTAATTGGATCCTGGGGCAACAACTTCTTTGAGTTTCCCCCTTTGCTTCACTATTTCACTCAGGAAGAACCGAACTTTATGGCAATATTTAAATTTTTATCCTCATTATAGATATATAGCAAGAAAATTGATTAGAACCTAAAATAACTACAAAGTAAACTCCCCCTTCAATGATCAGATGAAACAAGTCATTTGGGGACCCCCTATAATGTGGGGGCCCGAGACAACTGTCCCATATGCCCCTGCCTTAGCCAAAATCTGCAAATGTCTGCTTATCTTCACTGTCTCTTGCTTTTTCCACTATCTGTCCTTTATACGACTGGCTAATCAGCACACGACTCCATTCTGCTTCAGCTCTAAACTCCAAGAATCGGTATACGGCTCGATTCTCAATCCATTTATCACTTGAACTCCACTTAACGCTTGTACTTCACTGATTCAACTTTGACTAATTATACGACTTGGACATCTGCTCTTTCATAGCTTTCGTACCACAGCACAGAAGTTTCCAAAACAATCAATGTAATTCGGTGCTTACATATTAGACCGTCTTCGCCAATGGTTTAGTTACTCATTGGCAACGGATTTAAATTTGGCGATAAAGATCAACGGATTACACCATCACCGGATATCCATAATTGACGGTTTAGCAACTTATTGGCAACGACTTCAAATTTGGCGATAAAGTAGGACGATCTAATACGTAAGTACCTGTAATTATCCTCTTATTGGGGTCGATCGTCGATATTCCTGAAGATTCTATCATCATCTGTTTGATCTCCCAAGTTGCCAAATTCGTTGTCAAGTAGCCAAATGATTGCCAATTGTTTCGCCAAGTCCGACAGCCATTTAGTATTCATTAGAGGTGTATCGAAAAATGTATCGATGTGTTTCTTAGGATGGAATTAGTCATACTGGGAAGTAGTATGACAGATTCGTAACAATATCAGACCACCTACAGCAGAGAACATTAAATATTTAAATATTCTTCACGAAAGAATATCAGTTTACGGGTTAAAATGCACAGTTACAGAAAGAGTGACGGAATCTCTTTGGACCTCTGCATTAACATTTATACCTTCTACAAATAAATTCAGATGCCAGAAATTATCAATAGAAGTTCGTACCCTTAAATAAGAAGAAATTGGTATCATCAATTCATATTCATCATATTCATAGGAAATATAAGTAACGATTTCATATTTATGGGCGGTAATGTTAAGACCTGTCGGAAGATGCATTGAGGATCAAGGATCAAAGCGAAATAATAGCTCTATTTTTTTACTATCGAAGTTCAAGTATGGAAAACAGGTGGTGGTTCTCAATTTTTCATCGCGGTATTTAAATAAATCAGAGCAGAGTTGCTTCCAGTTCAAATGTCACAATTTAAATATACGAGGCATATTCGGAAAGTAAGTACCATTTTTTAATAAATAGAACAAAACATTTTTTTTCAAACAAATTTTATTATTACATGAAAGACCAAACCTTAAACTCTTTTTCTACGTAGTTTCCACCAATGTTCAAACACTTGTCGTAGCGAGTGACGAGTTTTCCTATGCCTTCCTCGTAGAAACTTGCCGCCAACGATGATAAACACGACTAATTTGTCAACAACAATTTCGTACAACACAGTACGTGAAATTTGTGAAAATTCGTCTGAAAGTATCGTTATTGTGAATCGTCTGTTCTCTTTGATTTTTTCATCAACTTTCCGTATCAGATCGTCATTGACAAGAGAACGCCGACCACTCCGAGCCTCATCGTGAACATTTTTTCGACCTTCATTAAACATTCTAACCCACTTCCGCACCATTCCATCACTCATCGCGTTTTCACCATACACTTCTTTAATTTCACGGTAAATTTCAGCCGGTTTCACATTTTTTGCGTTTAAAAAACGGATAACAGAACGAATATCACAGTCGGCGGGATCAGTAATTGTCTTAAACATTTTAAACAAGCACAGCGAACTGGAAACACAACCTACAGCGTCCAAAATGGCGTCAGTTGAGAGTCAGTGAACAAGGAAGACTGGTGCGCATGCGCAGAACGCCGATCGCAGTGCTGCAGCGGCAGTATAATGAAACGGTACTTACTTTCCGAATATGCCTCGTAAGTATAGAAAGCATTCCAAAAACATTTATTTTTCCTTGCCTGAATTTAAATAGGTAGTCAGGAATAGACAGTCCTTTAAATAAACGTCATATATTTCATTAATGAGTTATTATGTGCAGATGCTGTGAAACATTCCATTTAATTTTCAATTACGTTTTGAATTTTTAATCTCGTTTAAGCTTTGATGATACTGAGTCAGTTTAGAAGCATAATTAATCAGATTAGTACATTGTACCTGAACCAGTCGAAATCCCTCCTTCACCTCCTCCCCTTTACTATCAATTAGTGAATTTCTAAAACAAGTGTCAAAGGAGTCCCATATGGCCTCCTAGATCGCTTCCTCAGTTGTTCTTAAGTAAACCAGAAGGATCAGTCTCCTCAACACTTCCTGGCTTAGTTTTAGTTTAATTATATTAAATGCCCAATGTAAAGCAACAATAGGGCTTTCTTGGGACTAACCTCGTCATTTTGAACCGCATCCAGAGGACGAGGACGATACCTGAGGTGGTACCCCTCTCTCCACACCAGACCAGTGGGAGGACGTTAGGTCTTGACGGATTTAAAGTGCAACAGCCCCCTCACACGATGGTTCTTCGGTGGAATTGGATCTCGAAACCGAGACCTTACGGCTCACGAGCCGAGACCTTACCACCATGCCACCGCGGTTCCTTAACTTTCTCGCCAACTCTTTGATAAGCTTTTTATGCCAGTGGTGGCGTACAATAGTTAATCTTTGCGTGAATTTAGCATTTTCACTGAATATGTCGTGCTATCTTTGGAGAATGAACACTGGCGTGGGATAAATAGTATTCGAAAATCAAAGTTTGGTTTTAGATGGGGGTTTTCCCACCTATTGAAACAAAAAAATTAGCATAAAACTGCGCTTGAAGTCACAAAATGTCATACCTAAGCGGACATATTTAAATCTTTCAGCTATCGTATTTACATATTTCTGAAAGCTACAGTTCTACAGACGGTCAAGCATTTGTTGGTTTTAGTTCAAAATTTGACAGGTGTCTACATTATAGTATTCTTTAGACACCTGTCATAAATTTGGCAGGCGTCTACATTATAGTATTCTTTAGACACCTGTCATAAATTTGACAGGCGTCTACATTATAGTATTCTTTAGACACCTGTCATAAATTTGACAGGCGTCTACATTATAGTATTCTTTAGACACCTGTCATAAATTTGGCAGGCGTCTACATTAAAAATGTGCATGGAGAATATTATCTATCTAACTTTCTTCGTTTTGTAGTCATCTTATTAACATTTTGTTACAAACCTGTAATGTTACTTTCCAGTGCGAATAGTGTCATTGAATAAAGTCTGTTTTACGATCAGCCCTATCGCGCACTGAGTGGGTGTGATTGATCTAAGAGGTGACACACTTGACGACGAATTTGATGACAAAACGAATATCGCTTGTAATTTCAAGAATTTTATGATTCATTCAATAGAAACTGAGATAAGTTCTGGTTGACCCACCACCCAAGAGCTACAAAAGGATGGCAATTTCAAGCTGCAAGGTAAATTGAACCGGAAGAGGAATTGGAGTAGACAGACAAGTGATGAATCTTGGAGAGCATAGCGAAACAACACTGGTGTGCCAGCGTTGTGTGTAGCTCAAATGAGTGCTAAACTGCCGAGTGGTGAATCTTGCTCTCTACTGTGGAAGCAGCGATGTATAGTGCATGGAGTAGCCAGTCGTGTGGAAGTGAGTCGGAAGCTAAAGCGAGGAGACAGTGAGAACTTCAGACATTTAGAGAATCCTTAGTGTGAAACTCCGAGGATCCCCTCTCCTGCTAGTTTCAATCTGGCAGCTTTGTGTGATGCGCTCGATTTCTACTTGTAGGCTACTGTCTATTGCAGTGTGTTCGTCTCGGCTGTACATATTTGTTGTTTGCGTGTCTTTTTGTTAGTGTCTTCGTGTCAAATAGACGTCTTTTTTGTTTTAAACTGAGACCTCGGTTTGTCATCAGACCATACAGCCACTATAAACGAACCCGGTGATCTGTAAGAATATATTCGAACTGCCAGACAGATGGATTTTCTTTTAACAGATTTTACTCCAAAGTTTGACTGAGATCTGCAAATTTTATGCCGATTCTGCGTATTAAATTTCAACCGTTTGTCTCGAACCTTTTTTGAGTTACCTTTGTCACAGACTAGAGAAATTTATTTAAAATATGTTGTTCGAACTTAGGGAGGTCTAAAACGTGGAAATAAGTCAAAATCTTGAGTTCAAACTTTTTTGATGATTACTGAAATTTCTCTAGAAGACTTGCACGAGAAGGTAAAAAAGTAAATAAAATTACTCTTACTCACCCAGGCACTGGAAGAAGTTCTGGGCCATCCGGAATCCCGTCGTCACGCACAGTAGGCAGGAGACGAAGGTGGGGCTGGACTTGTGTTCGATGAAGGCGTGTCCTTTCAAGACGTAGATGTGCTTCCCGTAGAGAATCCACTTGCCTTCCATCGAATATTTGTGAGGCACATGGTTGCGCCTGTAGAAGAATAGCGACCACTTTAAAGAACGAGGTATTTAAGGCGCATTTTCAAAGAGCTACTTTCATACAAGGCACTACCTTCAAAGGCCAAAGTATTGAAATAACTATTGTTATAGGACAGGATATTTATTTAAGAAACGATCAATTGTAAAGAACAGATATCTGTTCTTTGCATTTGGACATACAATATTGTATGTCCAAATAACAGGCTACTATTAAGGAAAATGATATTCAAAGGATGATTGCTTTTAACGAAAGGGATATTTATTCAAATAATGACTAGTATTAAAGAAAAGGGTATGGCATAGGTATACTCCGTCCCGGCCGAAGCCACTCGGATATAACGATGAGCTGCCGCTAGGCAACCCCCACCGAGCACGGAAGTGCAGGTAAATCAGCTTAACTTTCATAAAACAATTCAAAGAACCAGTTCGGAAAAAGATACGAATTTAGATGTTCAAAAAAATGTCACCTTGTCTCCAAGTATAGTAATTATCAAACATATCAACATTTATTAGAGGAACATAAAAATATAAACAACATTAACTAAGAAAATGCTGTTAAAAGAAAAAGGAATAAACATTTCAACATATATAAGAAGAACTAAAGAAAAGGGTATTCAAAGGATTTGATGTTGCGTTGAATTGACAAAAGATATTGTTCCAGAGCTGATATCACACACACAGCACCGCTTCATGTCCCTGCAACTGTAACCTACTGGTTATATAAACAGTGGGATAAGCATGAAGTGAGAGGGACATTGGAAGACGCTCCTGTTCTATCCACCCCTGTGACTGTTATTCGAACGTATGACATTTATTGGTTAAAATTTGGTAAGGGATTTTATTATTAGATTTAAAAAAAATGCAGTGAGCTGTTTGAAATTCAAATGGGAAGTGGCTTTGGCTTATTAGATAACTATCGGAGTTAAACTTAAAACTTATTCTAATTCACATAAATAGTCTTATGGTTTGTTTGTGATTACAAAATTCTGAAAAATGATAATAAAACTATTAACAAAAAATTGTAAATGAGGACAGAAATAAAAATAACAATAAGGAAAAAGAGCATCTCTAAAAAAAGTATAAATACAAATAAATGTTATGTACGAACACAAAAATAACGGAAAATAAAGAAACGGATTTATAGTGCTACTCTTGGGAATAGTGTTCTTGAAATCTAAACAGATCCTAATTTTCTTCCAGATAACGAACCATTCTCTGAATTTTCTTTCTCGGATCCTTGGGAACAGGCAATACTACTGAACTAAACTCGTTCAAATTCAGAAGTTGGCTTGGTCATGTGGAAGGAAGAAAGTCAAGATACATTCTGCTGCGTAGTGAATCGGAGTAGCATCAAGATTTCAAGAAAGGGCAGAATGGCATTTGAGATCAGATTGAAATGACGAAAGTATGAGGGGAATGGCCCGTGAAATGTAAATATCAGCAGTATTCCCGAACAAGAAGTTCCCGCTGATCACCTGAACCATCCTTTTTAAGGATTTGTTCTGGAAAGATACCAAAACAGTCCATCCTTTAATCCTGATTCTTTTTACCAGGCAGAGAAGGCCTTTAACCCAACTGATTATAAGGATGCTGATTCTGACGTTCCTGATATTACTGACCCAATCACCATCTTTGATGAATTACGAAAACAAGAGACTCACATCACCACATCCAAGGAAAGGATCGAAACTTCCTTAAAGAATGACAGGCCAGGCTATTTTACTTACAGCTATAAAACTGGCACATATGCATCATTGGAAGTGGTGATGTGCCCTTCAGAGCGATATTTATGTCATTTTAATTCATTAAAAATGAAGCTGAAATTTGAGGACTAGTCTCTATTCATGTGTCCAATGTGCCGAACATACATAAGACAAATCGCACATCTTTAATGTCTTGAAATTTCAGTGTATCAGAGATATAAAAGGTTATAACTAAACAATTTAATTGAAAGTAACAATAGTCAGTAACTACAGTGTACCAGATGGTTGATAAAGGTGATTAGTAAGGGATAAAATATTGTTACGAAAATTCTCACAAGAACGATGCGGAGATGAAGACTTTATTGTTTAGGACTGCGTGTCTGAAATATACACAACTCAAGCCCCAAATGCACACCGAATTAACTCAATGTAATCTGCTAATTTTGGTTAACAGCAAAGCAATAGAACGCACGTCAAAAAAGGAGGATCTCTCAAGTTCAGCCAACTAGCGTAGCTCATTCTCCGAACTGATCTCCCTTACCACCTTAAGCCTTGCATTTAAATAGTGTCCCATTAAAGTGGATTGGGGCAAACGCAAAAATGGAGCACTCGTTGCGGGTGAGTGTGGAACTTTCTCCAACATTTTCTAGGAGCAAACCTTTATTTTTTCAGCTTCTACTTCGCCTTTTACCGTATAGTAAAAATTGTTAGTGACCTCATTATGTCGCCAACTCACTTACATCGCCAAATCAGTTAAATATGCCGATCTTCTTTTGTAAATCCTATTAGAATTGTCTTTTCTCGCTAACACGCTATTCCATCATTAATTTTATAGAGTTAAACTATTTACAAATATTTACAATATTTACATCAAAGTTTACATCTTATTTACATAAAATTCATAATATGATTTTAGTAAATGCAAAACATACAAAGCATACCGCAAAAAAATTTCATCTGGCATAATAATTAGTTAAACTTTTAATAGTACATAATGAAACTTCACGAATCTAAGCAATACCAAATTCTGTCATTTGTTGGACTTGTTCCAAACGTTGAGGACTTCTGTCAGGGCATGCTGATAAAACGACAGTTTGAAGGAAGATTTTTATAAAAGAAATAAGATTACAATTTGCACTTACAATGTTAACTTAAGAGCTGTGAACTTCGCAGTATCATAAAGAAAACCAATTATGGAATTTCGAACCGCTTTTTTTGGACCACTAGGGCCAAAATTCGACACAATTATAATTGTGGTCAGAAAATCACAAACCAAATTTTATTTATTTAAATCTCTGTGTTTTTGCTTTCTTGTATTCGAAGTATAGAGAAGGTATTGTTAAGAATTTTGTGAAAATAAGATGTAAAATTTTTAAAGAATTTTTGTGTAAATATTTGTAACTAGTTTAATTGTATAAAATTAATTATAATAGAACTAGCGTCAGCGAGAAAAGACCGTTCTAATGGTATTAGCAACAAAAGATCGCCATGATTGATTTGGTGATGTAGGTGTGTTGGCGGCATAATGAAGTCACTAACATTTTTTACTATACGCTAAAATGCGAAGTAGAAGCTGAAAAAATAAAGGTTTGCTCCTAGAAAATGTTGGAGAAAGTTCCACACTCACCCGCAATGAGTGCTCCATTTTTCTGTTTGTCTCACCCACTTTAATGGGGCACTATGTAAATGCGTGGCTTATGGAGGTAAGGGAGATTAGTTCGGAGAACGAGCTATGCTAGTTGGCTGAACTTGAGAGATCCTCCTTTTTTGACGTGCGTTCTATTGCTTTGCTGTTAACCAAAATTAGCAGATTACATTGAGTTAATTCGCTGTGCATTTGGGGCTTGAGTTGTGTATATTTCAGACACGCAGTCCTAAACAATAAAGTCTGCATCTTCGCATCTTTGTTGTTTGAATTTTCGTAAGAGTATACTTAAACAATTCGAACCGAATATTTTGACGAATCTTAGCGTTTCAGACCTCCCCGAGTTCGAAAAAGACATATTTAGGAAATTTCTGTCTGCAACGAGGAAAAATCAAAACCATTTTGAGATAATTGAAAAAATGTTCACATGGTCTTTACGCCACATTTACAATTTTCATGTCATTTTGAGTAAAATCTGTTCATAGACAAGTTCGTCTGTCCGGCTGTTCGAAGTTAACACGATAATTACAAAAAGAGAGAGAGAGAGAGCAAGATGGATAAGATTGGACACATAGATTTAACATCTATACTGTAGACACCTATCGAATTATGAGCCAAATCCAACAAAGAGATTGAACGTGATAATTCATAAACGCAGTGACTTAAATATAACAAATTCTTTATAGGATTTTGTTACTACAAGTGTAATTTTACGTCAACTTTCATTCTCAACCAATTGAGAAAAACGTCTTTAAAAAATTCGATTTCCTTATACTATTAGCCTCAAGCTAGGGATAAATAATCAAATAACTCACAAAATAATTACGAAATTAACATTTTGTAATTATTGTGATGTAAAGTGTGTTTGGGCATATCAAGTTTATTATAGAATGAGAGAAAATTTTAGGAAGATCATTACCTCTCATTGACTCATTACATGTGGAAGCGAAAGTTACAAGAATGAGAAACACTCAACCAATGGAAGAATTTGGTTCAAATTTCGATGAAGATGTGCAAAGTAGATGCTAAATCACTATAGCAAATTTTACCGGTTTAGCTATTTATTTTTTGTAATGATCGCAATCATTTTAAATCGAATATCGCGTGTGATGTAATTGAATGCTACATAAAGACTTCTTGCGAATGGACTTCGTTAAAAATTTCATCGAAATCAAACAAATTTCGGTACTTCGAAATTATCCGCCAACCTCTCAACGCTCGCCAAAATGTGCCAATCCTTTGGCGCCCTCACAATGAAAAGTTAGTGCGGTTATTAGCACAGAAGCTATATTTTGGCGATAATATTGGGTTTGGCGTAAATGACCGACGTCATAATCCCAAAGTACAAAAATGGTCGGCGGTCTAAAGGAAAGGCATCCAAATTTCTTGATAAACCACATACCAAATTTTATCCGTTCAGCTGAAATCGTTTTTGTGATATCGTGTTCACAGACAGACATAATTTCAAAAATGGGTTTTTTGGGAATTCATGAAAATCTGAAGCGTGGAAAATCTTCGAAATGTTATAGTCCTATTGTTTTCACAACTACAAACACTCTGTGCTTCGTGCAATAGAGTAAATCTGAAACTGATAGATCCTACTCACTTTAGCATGCCGTTCTCATTCACCTCGACCACCAAGAGGGGCTGCAATCCGGATCCGGGGGCCGTTTTCTTGGCCGTGGTTCCGAAGGCCTCGTACAAATTCAGTGTCCGAGGATGGCTGAGGGAATCTGCATGCAAAGTATGATTAATTACTGCATTTTAAATTACTTTTTTTTACTTTTATTGGTTACTTTTGAATCTACCTTTCATGTACATACTATTGTAACGTTTTGGCCGGGGGCTACTGGTGAGTTGGGCCGAAGACAAACTCAGGTCTTGGAGAAATAAAAATTATTTATTTCCAGCTATAATACACATATACTTCGCACAGATACCCCTTCTTGATTAAGTATTAGAATTATAAGGTAATTCAGTTTGAGTTCCACTAGGGAAAGGTGCTGTGCTTCAGATAAGTAAAGGAGTCTCTCTCGGAGTTGAAGAGATAGGATGGAGTCCTGGAAACTCCCGCAAGATTCAACCCCTGGTTTGGGGTACTCTGCTCGTCGATTAACCTGCTGGGTTTGTAGAGCGTAAGGTGATGGACTGGCTGGAAGAGCAACTTAGAAGACAACTAATTGGAGGTCTCCCCAAAGCTCGGATGAGCTTTCACACTTCAGATGAGACGCTGAATGGTTCCAAATGTTCCGATGAACTACGCGTGGGCTCAGCTACAAGGCGTGGCTGCCTACGTACACTCCAAATTCTCTCCTGAGAATTTTACACAGAATTCCAAACTGAATTCTAGGTCCAATCACTAACTTTCGCTTCGTCAGTTGGCTTCCTCAGTCCGTTGGCTTTCTTCTCGTTTTTCCAGTTGGTTCCCTTTTTATCTCGGTCTCAAAGACAGGCCCTCGGTGGCAAATGTCCAATCAGGATAATTCCCAACTTTCATTGGATCATCCGACCTAAGCTATTTTTCCAATCACAAGAGAGGTCAAAACAGCGACCAGTAGAGACGGGTTGGCTCCGTCTTGTATGCTGCCCTTTTTCTCAAGAAGAATGGAATGCCATCTGCCACTGGTCCCCATTATTCCGACTTGAAAGGCGGGCGTCTTTTATCAATTGATAGGGACGCATCTGTTTCTTTCCCTCGTTGTTTGTTCCAACACATGTCCAGTTCAGTGAAGACCTCAAAAGTCCCCCAGACACATTAGTTTGACCGCGGTACTTAACCGGTGTCTGTATTCTTCGAATTTTGCAAATTCCTCCGCCATCTGTGGTTGCTTTTCCGTGGGAACTTATTGTGCTGTATTCCTACTTGTCACTTATATGAAGACGTCACACTACACGTCCTAAATACATACTGTTCGACAACGGATTGTAAAACCCTCCGCGCTTTTGCGCATGTGTTAGAATGGATTTAAATCATCGAAATAGGGATGAGAGGAAAGATAAAAGGAAGAGATATTTACATTTAACGATAAATAAAACTCAATGGTGGAAAATCAAAGGTCTAAGGTGAATGCGTTCTGAAATGCTTTCGTCATTCACGTCTCACTCCTTAATAAGTTAGAATCGTCAAAATGTGGTCTCAAAATACGGTGATGAACTGTATATGTGGTAAATTAACTCCACCAGAGGGCGCTCTGAATTCTTCCGATGACGGCCAGCAGTCGCAGGGCAGAGTACAGAGTTCACCAGAGGAGAGACGGACGTCGGCGGAGAAGGGTGCGATAGGAAATCGAAAAGACAGGATCGTCTGAAAAAGGCCGATACCTGCATTCATGCTTTAGAATTCCTCTGCAAATGCCAAATGTACCACACGTAGGTGGGAAAGATCATTTGAACAACATCAGCTGTCCACATTCATCTGTACTACTATAATTAATGTGAAAGTTTGGATGGATGGATGATGTTCAGAACGGCTGAAGGAAATTCAATGAAATTTAGCACAGAGATAGATTATAGTCTACAGAAGAACATAGGCTAACTTTTATTTCGGTTAATTGTGTGGTTAATTTTTTATTCATAAAAAACTAAATTTTCCACCAAAAAATGAAAAAAAATCTGAAAACATCTGCCTGAGCTTTTTGAATCGTTTGTTTTTATTTTTTCTACCAATGGACTTCTTTGTGATTTATTGTAGGACTTCCCGACAAAAGGCCTTTTTCATCAGAACAAAAAAAATTTAAAAAAATCTAATCGTTTGTTTTTATTTTTCTGTTTCCATTTTCCATTTTAATACTATCTTACTATTCTAAAGGAAGGTTTATTAATTTATTTTTTCTTAGGCTGTTCTTGTGTTCATATAATTAGATATTTCCTGTTCATTTCTCTTGATTTTTTTTCTTGCTGCACATATTCCTTTTGCCTATCTTCATCTTTTTCGATTAAATTTTTTAAAGTACCTTTATAGTTTCATGTACATAGCTTTTAAGTAATTTTTTCCCCAAGCTAATGATGTTAGACGTAACATGTTTTCGACCGGTTATTTCAAAAGATTCTGTTTATTTTCGTAGTGTATGATAAATTTAAAATGGAAAATTGTTAATTAATAGATCTTTGGATTCCTTCAGAAGTGCTCTTGAATGTAAATAAAACAGGTTAATTGAAATTAAAATTTTCTAATCTTAATTGCGTTACCTCAACTGGTGCTTAAAATTCGCGGTTTCGCGTTGCTCCAATTGACGTTGAAAATTTATGCATGCATACGCGTTTTGATAACATTTTACATTGTGATTAGACTGTCAGTTCTCACATACACACATCAAAATTTATAAGCTAGTGGTAAGAGCTAGTGTTTTATAAATTCCTTCTCAATAATTGAATTCTCTCTTGTAAAGAGTCATCATGATCATCGTTTGTTAATCAAGAAATAAAACGATTAAACTGATCCGAACGGATTGAAGAGCTAAAACCCCTCCTACCCATATAGAGTGTGATTAGAAAGATCAGAAGGGCTGGGATGGCTTGGTTGGTAGAGCGTACTCCTTTGGTTACGGATTCGAAACTCACCTACCAAAAGATTCCCCGAGTGTTTGGCGGCTGGCGCTCGTCAAATCTGTTCGTGGTCGCAAAGTCCTCCATATCGAGAGTAATATCACTGAAAGTACTGGGTCAGAGGTGATTGTTCTCTGTTCCTGCTCTAAATTACGATCTGAGATGTATGAATGAATTTGCATAAATGTAGTCCGCCTCTTAAAAAGGGTTGTGACGTGCGTGTAGGTAAGTCTTACTCTTGACTCTAGATGGCGCTACTTGTAAAACAAAGAGACGCTTTTCTTAGGCTTAAAATCTGCCGATCGTATTGGCGGAGGCTTGTCCACAGCAAGTGCCATTAGTCACAACACAACAGAAAGATCAGAACAATTTGAAATACATAAATGTGTAAGGATATTTTAAAATCTAAATTAAATATTAGTTAATTTCCTCATTTTTAATAAAAATTAGCCCATGTAAACTTCACTCTAAAATGTTCTCTTATTTCCTGATCCAATTCCCCCTTTTTATTTATTTCATTCCACACGCTCACTACAAGAGTGCCGACTTCAGTATTTTCCCTATCTCCAAATGAAGGATTTAAAATTCCTGATGCATAGAACATTCTTTTAAAGATACCTAAATTTCCCTATCTTAAATCTGAACCTGTATTGCGATGTAAACGAGCGTTAATTTTACCGCCGCTTCCTGTACATAAAATGCTTCCCATTAAGCGAAGTTACAGTTTTAAAAGCTCTTTTTATTCGCTAACGCAACAGATAAAAACCTGATCACAAAGTTATCTTATAATAAATATTAATTTAGAAATAAGTAGAATAAAAATATCTGTGCTTTTAAATATAAACATATTTTAGCAGCTGAGTGCCGAGAAGGAACTTTTGTAATTTTTAATTCACTGTACTTCAACCCATGATGCATACTTTATACAAGAAACAAACGACCTTGAAAGATGCGTCGGTCTACATCGAGTCACAAGAGCAAAATTAATTGAAATTTTTCCTTTCGGTGATTTTACTATGAGATTTTGATAGGAATTTCTCAGGTACATGTAGATTTAGGAAAGGGAAATTTAAGTCTCTTTAAAAGAACTTTGTAAGCATTCAGAATTTTTATCCCTTTACGCTCCCCTTAAATGCTGAAGTCGGCAGTCTTATAGTGTGCGTGTAGAATTAATTAAATAGAAATGGGGAATTAGAACTGGAAATATGGCATCATTTTAGAGTGAAGTTTATACTGGCTAATTTCAAGGGAAAATTAGGAAATTAAAATTTTAATGTGTGTGTGTGTGTGTGTGTGTGTGTGTGTGTGTGTGTGTGTGTGTGTGTGTGTGTGTGTGTGTGTGTGTGTGTGTGTGTGTGTGTGTGTGGGTGTGTGTGTGTGTGTGTGTGTGTGTGTGTGTGTGTGTGTGTGTGTG
>JAOUZG010049421.1:420338-454205 GCA_026289955.1 Argiope argentata
GTTAGATGTAACTTGCATTATTAAAGGATCATTTTCAGCAGAAGAGTCCGAAAAAATCAATGTTGAACTACTCAGTTTAGCAAAGTTCAGTCTTTGCACTTTTGAATAAATAAATATAAATACAAGAAATTAAAACAGAAAAGCTTATTAATAGTCCAGATGTTAAAAAAAAGCGAAACAAAATTTAAAAAAAAAACCAAACTTTTACAGCACTTCTATGGAGGCAACCAAAATTCAAATATCACCGCGTTCCACGAAGAATAAACTCCATCGCCAAATTTTATCTTCTCGAGGATCTCAAAAAAAATCAGCTTTTAATAACATGTTGCCATCACATTTTCAGAAGTTCTGAGTTTTAAAAAAGTTAATTACTATCAAAAATAAAACAGAAAATTATAATTTTCATCACGTGATTATATGAAATGAAATAAATAGAAAATGTGATATTTTTTAAACAATAAATGCAAGTGAAAATCGTTTTCAATATCAAATTTAATAATTCAATTAAAGAATTAAAATAAATAAAAGTACAAAATTAAAATATATTATAAAACTGCGACAGTTAAAACTGAAAAAGAGTTTTTAGAAAAACACCAAACGATAATCTTCTGAGAGCGAGATTAATTATTAAAAAGCAAGAAATCTTAAACGAACTTTTAAAATGACGCCATTTCAAAGAAACGAAGAACAAAAAGCAATGTGAAGAAGATATTTTGTGCAAATCAAAGAATTCACCTTCGGGATTGTAATTTTTCTCCGCATTTTAATGAATCATGCGAAATAAAAACGCATCTTCTTTCAAACAAGCATACGTAATAATTAACAATGCAAAATTTTTAAAAGCATATAAAACTATTTTTACCCGCATATTTCAGAGACATCAAAACTTTCTATCAAAACAATATCGTGTTCTCTCACGAGAAAAAATAAATAAAATATCATTCCAAATTAAACATATAAAAATGTCATTTTCGGCACGTGTCTGTATAAAATGAGACAAATATGAAACATGATATTTTTGGAAAATAAATGGATGGAAACTTTTTCTATGATATTTTATAAAAATATTTTACTATTTCAATTAAACAGTTATATTTAAGGCAAATATGGCTTAACATCTACAAGGCATCTTCTGTAATCAGAGCCCAGCATCTAATTTTTTAACTTTTTGTGATAGACATACATCTCTGAACAAATGGTTTAAGTGAAATATATAATTAGTAGATAGAGGGAAAAAATGCTGGTGAATTAAAGTTTCACATACATCATCTGCTCTGTGAATCATATTTAACAAAAAATTCTACAGACAATAAGTCCTTAAAATAAAAAAAAATTGGCACTCCAATCAACTAAATCAATCATCAAAGCTGACCGATCTATGAAAATTTCAATATAACTATTCCATAAAAACTGGCGATTTTAGATCCCTTTATCTAGATCTCAAAGAAGCCAATCAGGGTTACTATAATTGGCCTAGATTATGAAATTGATGATTGTTCTAAACTTGTAATATTCAGAACTGAATAAATCAGCCAGATTTGATCGCAGAAGATAGAAATGTTTATTTATTTATTTAGAAGTTGAAATATTAAGAATATTTTATGGAATATGTATCTATAAGACCAAAGAAATTTAAACCATAATTTTTTTAAATATATTTATAAACCTAAAAAAAATGCTATTATTGAGAGCATTTACATACATCTAAAAATAAAATTAAAAACTGAATGTTTCATTTAATCTGTGAAATGTTTGCTGAATAATTCTTTGAGATATTATAAATTATAAAAAAAAATTACAAAGTATCAATTTCTGTATTGAACATAAAACTTCAATGTCGGACTATTCTGCTTTCAGTTCTTAGTTTTATTTAAAGACATGCTTATATTGAGTAAAGAGGTCTTTATATTAATTGAAGTTTAATGATTTCCAATTTCATTTTAAAACTGAATTTTACATGCACTGATAGAAAATCAGAGAGAGATGCGGACTTCAAAGATAGGACTGCTTAAGGCCCACATAATAGTATAAGTCTATATAGTATAAGTATAATAGTATAAGTCTATATAGTATAGTATATATAATAGTATAAGACTATCGAAATTTGAAGCTTAAGAATATTTTGCTGAAAAACTTATTATGAATCCAAGTTATATATAAAAAAATTGATTGAACCCTTTAGTCGGAATTAATATTGGCGAACCGACTGGTCGCCAAAGGCGGCTAGTAAAGTAATAAAGAAAATGAATTTTAATTTAAAACTGAATTTTACGTGTTCTGATAGAAAATCCGGTGGTGCTTTTCTTTTAACTGGACGCAAACGGAAAATTGCCAGTAAAAATTTGGCGGAATTCTACATTATTTGGCGATTTTTCGCCTGCACTTAGCTAAAAGAAAAGTACCGAATTTTTCACTTTCGGATATACGTAGTACACAGAAAGTGCCGTAATCGTCGAAAAATTCGAACTCTAGATATCGATGAATCTATTCATTTTAGATCTTCCTGAGTTCAATAAACACGTTTTTGGAAAGTGCCCATCTGTTTGTATGTGGTAAAGCTAACTCAGAAATGCTTTGAACTAGAGGGATGAAATTCGGTATAAGGCTTTAATATCAAGTTTGGATATTTCTATCAAAATTTGAACAAAATATGATCAGCAGAAATCAGAATGTTTGAATAGAAGTTAATATGATAACTACAGAACGAAAAGAGTTAGATAGATAAGATTCAGTACACAGATTTAACATTTATTCTGTAGACACCTCTCCTATTTTGGGGCAAATCCAACAAAGCGTTGATGGTACGTCGATCCGTAATTTTAGAAACATTTTAACACAATCATTCAAAAATGGAATGACTTGTATACATTAAATATAGTCTGGGATCTTCTGACTGCAAATGCAGTTTTGTGTCAAACTTTCGTTTCAATTGGCTGAGAAAAATCTGTTTAATACAGAAATTTGATTTTTAGATGCTTTTAACGCACACCAAAGATTAATCGCCAAATAACTCGCCAATTATGACGGACAAATTCAGTAAAAATACGAAAATCACGCCAAGAGTGAACGCCAATGACATGCAAATGTTCCCTGGCGTGACTTTATTAAAGTGATGCCAAGGAACGCTTAGAAGAGCGTATGCGAGAAAGTTTGGGGAGACCACTGATAGTGATTTTTAGCATTTCCTGTCCTTTGAAATAGAGCTGAACAGTTTAAGTTTCTAAAGCTAAATGGCGATAATTACAATTCTTGGAGCATTCGACCCAGAGCTACGATAGATTTAAGACAATAGATTTAAATCTATTAGAGATTTTAAGACAATAGTAAATGGCCAGATGTGAAATAATGCATGAAGAAGGAAAGAAAAATAACGAAGCATTGGCACTTCTGTTTCTTATTGCAGACCAAAAATGTCCTGATGACGTCATAGAAAACATGCGTGCATCTGAAAAAGCTGCACATCTAGCCTGAGCTCCTAAATATTTTGTTAGTTTATGCAGGAATTTTGCCTCATTGTTACGAAGACAGCAGAATGGGTTAAAGATTATATAGGAAGATAAATGGAATCTCCAGGGAAATTTGCAAACGAAGGATATGGTCTTATACAGAAATAAGTTTTTCTTTTCATACTGATAAAGCTGCCAAAAGCATTCGAACCTGTTATTTCAAATCTTGGAAAAGAAGCAGAGATTTTAACAACAATGTCTATGTAGAAAGGCGTTTAGGCTGGAATTGCTTGATTGGATCCCGGTCTAAACGTGCATTCCTTGGGTAGTAAGTTCGAACCTTACCGGCCGAAGACTCTCTGTGTATAAGGTGGCTGATGCATGCATGCATTATGGCGCTAAAATCCCCCAAATCGAGACAATATCACTGGAGTTATTAGTTCATTGGTGAATTTTTCTAAGATTCATGTCTAAATTACGATCTGTAAACGAGTAAATGAAATCAATGAACGAAGTCCGCCTCGTAAAAATGAATTTGACGCATGAGTAGCTAGGCCATAATCTTGATTCTAAATGACGCTAAAATCGCTTAAATTAGCTGGGGAATAAAAATATATTTTTGATAATAAATGGTGTGATTATTTTCAAACCCTTACAAAGAATCATATTATGACAATAATATTAAGAACTTAATCAATCATCTTGATAAGTAAAGAGTAAAGATTGAAATCGCCAAATTGGCGAAATTTTTGCTTGTCGCTTTTTTTTTTTTTTTTTTTTTTTTTTTTTGCGTTACAACCGAATTGTACTGGAGTCTTATCATGGATTGACAAATGATCATCCGTGATAACATCCACTGGTAATCCAAATTGTATCATAAACATGGGAGATTCCCTGCTTATTTCCAAAGATTTGGAGGAATGCAGGAAAATAAATGCATTTGTGGATGAATCGGTGCTGTTTACCACTATTTAAAGGAGTGCACAGGAATCCCCGAACATAGAAAACATCTGCAAGGTGAAAAATAATGACTTGAGTTCAGTACTGATGGTACCAGGTAATCTTAGCACTCTGAAGGACATGATGTCTAAAATTGTCAGTTTTTTGCCAACGTTTGTAGAGAAGGAGGTGGTCAGTATTTGACCACTTTAGGGTGAATTATCTCGAAGAGAATATAAGTTTGACGGATTCGGTCAACGCCAGGATGGACATTGCTACAGTCCACAGTCGGCCACAACAAATCCTGTCGATACTGCTACATTCAGGGGTGGTCGACTGCACAGAAGAAGGTCATCCGTGAAGTGAGGATTCATATTCGTGGTTCTTCCAAAGTGGTGTGACTGATATATGATCCGACATCGAGATAAATTTTAAAATCTAAAAATCTTCTCCTCACCGCTTAAAATAGTCAATTACGAAAAGAACGATGTGAGTTGTATTGCATATCCTATCCTGAGGGTAAAATTCGGCATTACCGTCTCCTTAAAACATTCTCGCGTGATCTGTAATAAATGTGTCATGTCAGAAAACGCCTTACATGGCAATTGCGAAACATATTTACGAAATATTATTTGGCGTGAATTTGGAATTTTTAATGAAACTCTCGTTTTATCCTTGGCGAGTTCTTTGGCGATTAATTCTTGGCATGCGGTTAATGGTACCCGAAAATTGAATTCGTGCTTTAGACACGTCTTTCTCAACCGACTGATGGGCTATGGTGGTCTGGTGGTAAGGTCTTGGCCTCAGAACCGTAGAGTTTCAGGTTCTTGACCTGATTCCACCGAAGAACCGTTGTGTGAGTGGGTTTGGTACACGTTAAAACTATCCGGGCAAAACATCCTTCCACTACCTTGGCATGATATGGAAAGAGAAGGGTCAGCTCAGAGGTCGACCTCGTCATCCTTCCCAAAATTGTCCTGTCTTGCTTTAAAACAGGACGTTAATATAAATAAACCCAATGAAACAAAAACTCGGCACAAAACTGAATTTGCGGTCACATAAATCACACTCCAAATGTAATATATTTAAATCGTTACATTTTTGAAGTATCGCATTTACGTGCTTTTGAAAGTAGTTGGAATTTTACTACCCGTAATTGGATTTGGCCCAAAGTTTGATCGATGTCTGTAATACAAACATTTTACTTTAATTTCGATTCAGTAAATTAAAAAGATTATTCCTTTAAAAAAATTATTCCTTTCATTTTTTCAAAAGTTTTCATTCAATTATTTTCTTTTCTTACTGAAATAGTATTTTTAAAATTTCTAAATCAAAATTAAAATTCATATATTTTTATTGCATTTTGAAAATTGACAAATGTAGTGAGAATTCTTTCTAATCGCCAAAACTGTAATGCATCTCCAAATAGGATAACCGAACTCTTCCTTTAACTACTTGGCGAACATGGACTGGCAACCCCCTCACAACGGAAAATGAACTTTTCAAGATTTCTTCAGTTGGTGCGTGATTCTCTTGAGTGGATGCGGTAACCCCATGTTTACTTTCTGGTTGTAATTAAGTATTGGCTAGCCGCCTTTGGCGACCAGTCGGTTCGCCAGTATTAATGCTCGCTAAAATCTTCATATCATATTTTATGTAGCTGTGTTTCATAACAGGTTTTTCACCAACATATTTTTAAACCAAACAAATTTTGATAATCATATAATTCATTTATTGTATTATTTTCTTCAGATGTTCTGTTCATTGCACTACTCGTCTTTCTCTTTCTATCCGAGCAATGATTGTCCCGGAATTGATATTTTACTTAAATGGTGGTGGGAAAGGTCTAAAATTCTACGTTTTTATAGAATAATGAGATTCAAATTTTCATAAATGTAAACACACTAAACAAATAAAGACACAATTGATTTTCAAGATATGCGAAAGTTTAAAAACAGCTTGGAAAATGTCGCGCACAGAGGAAATGAAGGTGACGCACACACACACGCCCTTCTTTTCTTTTCTTTTTTTTCTATCCTTTTTTTCTTCACTACTTTTCTTTCTACAAACCCTTTGTTGTTCGTTTTTTTTCTTCCCTACCCAGACTTTATTTTGAGCAGGCATAGATTAAATATTCATACCTACTAATAATAAAAGCAACTATTTTCTTTCTTTTTTAAACATCCGTTACATATAAATGAGAACCAACTGACTTGCCGTATTTCTTTCTAAACAAATCATAATTTATTACTTCCTGCTGTCTTACTCAGTTGGTGTGGGGGGAAGGAAATGAAGATTTTTGGCGGGAATGTAAGAAAAGTGTCGTTTTAACTATTTTTCTCGCAGTTTTTCCATTTTTTCTCTCCATAAGAACCATCCTCGTGTCTCAACGAAAATATTAAAAAAATTAGCGAAATCGATCGAGCCGTTCTCTAGTTTTGCGCTTAGCAACGCATTTCGAGTTCCATTTTTATTAATATAGAGTAATTAAAATTTGTTTCAAATATTACTTGACTAAATAATATTAACTTTGGCGCTCTGAACTGTGTGCCCCGCAGATTGCAAATTGTACATACGGCTCTGTTTCTTTTAGATAAAATGACGGTGATCTGTACGCTTAAGTAAGGGACTCAACCTGAATCTTGAAGTAGTGATCATTTAAAAAAAAATCTGGTAGTTCGTATAGCCGGCTGATGGAGTTTGCAATACCAGACACGTTTCGTATTTCTAAGATAAATTTTATTAGTTCTCTTTAGATGTATTTGTGTGTTCTCTTACCAGAAAACGAATTGGTAGAATTGTGAATTTATACTTCGATTAGTTTATCTATACTACTACTATAAATGTGAAAGTTTGGATGGATGGATGGATGATGTCCATCAATCACGCCAGAACGGCTGAAAGAAATTGGGTGAAATTTAGCACAGAGATAGATTATAGTCTACAGAAGAACATGGGCTAATTTTTATTCCGGTTAATTGAGTGGTTAATTTTTTATTAATTAAAAACTAACTTTCCCGCCCAAAAATAAAAAAATCTGAAAACATCTGCCTGAGCTTTTTGAATCGTTTGTTTTTAATTTTCTATTTCCGGTGTTCTTTTAACATTATCTTTCTATTCTAAAGGAATGTTTATTAAATTTTTTTCTTATGCTGCTCTTGTGTTAATATAATTCGTTATTTCCTATTCATTTCTCTTGATTTTTTCTTTCTGTACTTATTTCTTTTGCCTATTTTCATTATTTTCCATTATATTATTAGTGCATTCCGTATTACTGCATTTATTGATATTTTTTTCTGTTTTCCAGCAATTTACTGCAACGAAACCTTGTGACTGTAAATGCCATTTCGCTAAAATTTAGTGGCAAACTTTTTTTTTATTGGCAAAAATGACCATGTATTAAAGCTGTTCCACTGTGTGTTTTTGTAATTAAATTGTATTTGTGTTAGCTATATATTTTTTATATATGCTTAAAGTGGTATGTTCACGTTAGCAAATAATTTAGAATTCTGCCAAATTTTCTCAAATTTCTTTGGCGATTGTTCGTTTGCGCCCGACAAACGGAAAAGTACCCTTATGGTTTTAATAATATTACATCCCCCCCACGCTAATGATGTTAGACGTAACGGTTATTTCAAACGATTCCGTTTATTTTTGTAGTGTATGATGACTTTAAAATTAAACATTGTTAAATAATAGATCTTTGATTCCTTCAGAAGTGCTTTTGAATGAAAATGAAACAAAAATTTTCTAATCTGCATTGCGTTACCCCAACGAGCGCTTAAACTTCACGCCTTTGCGTTGCTCCAATTAACGTTGAAAATTTATGCATGCATACGGTTTCGATAACATTTTAGACTGTCACTTCTCACATATACACATCAAAATTTCCACGCGTACGAAATCGCGGGTAAGAGCTAGTAAGTTCATATATTGTTATTTTAAGATTGGAAGGGAAAAAATAATTTTGAATGAATCCTCTTTTATAAAATGTACTTCGTACACAATGCTATTACGTTGGTTTCGGATGTTCCAGGCTGACGGATGTTGCAACTAAAAATTTTGTAACTTTTCTGTTTCCAAACATTTGAATCATGAGATTTAGCTGCACTTTAATGTGGTTTACGATCCGAATCTTGAATTAACTTGTTAATATTAAGTGAAATTCTAGGAACAATTAATTGAATTTTAAAATAAATTTGGAAAAATTTATGAAATGTTCTTGAGGAAATTATCATTACTGTATTTATATGGTAAATGATAACTTGATGCGAATGATAGTATTGAATAATATCTAATTGATTATCTGAATGAGACTGATTATCATCTTAATTTAATTATTTTAATTAATTAATAATATTTAATTAATTTTTGTATAGCTAGTGAAATGTACTTGAATTTTGATCACTGTTTGAGTTTAGTTGTAGAAAATAATCTAACGTTAATATAAAGTTTATTTCATTAAAATATTGTTATGAATTTTTGAGTAAATAGTTAAATTGCAGAAATTAATTGTAAGGGAATCGGGCGTCAGCGAGAAAAGACCTTTCTAAAGCGATATACATTACAGGATCGCCCTATTTGACTGGCTTGGCGACGTAGGTGTGTTGACGACGTAATAAGGTCGCCAACCGTTTTTACTGCAAGCTAAAATGTGTTGTAGAAGCTAAGAAATAAATATTTGTTCTTAAAGAATATTCGAGAAATATCCAGACTTGTGATGAACAAGCGCGAGACTTTCACGGTTGTCCACCCCACTTTAGTGGGACGGTATTTAATAAGTGCGGCTTAAGGAGAAGGATCATTTCATTTCGGAAAACTATCTATGTTGGTTAGCTTAGCTTGAAAAACCTTTTCTCTCGCTCACGTGCGATCTATAGCTCCGCTGTTAATCGAGATTAGTGGATTAAGTAGAGTGAATTCGCTGTGAATTTGTAGTTTGTGTGGCTTGTATTTAATACGCGTTTTCATAGACAATAAAGTCTGCATCTTCGTATCGTTCTTGTGTGAACATTATTTTTGGTAGCAATATATTTAACTTCAACTACTCTGAAAACTTATATAATTGAATGAAATTTATAGTATGAGTTTGGATAAAATTATCGCTAAATAATCGCTATAAAATATTATCTTTGATAATATATTTGATAATGAGTAATTAAACAGGTGATTTAGTGTAATGATTTGTTTAATTAATTCATGTCAATTTAATTGCTAATTTTATCATTATACAAACAAGTAGTAAAATTTATTCAATTCAAGAGGTTCATGTTAAGGTGTTAACAATTTGAAACATTTCATTAATTGATAAATAATCATTAATTGATAAAGTAATAAATATAATTATTTGAATATTATTATACTTAATTATTAGTAAAAACAATTCATTTCTCACATCTAAATAAATTATGGTACACAGAAATTTTAATCATATAATTATTTCATTTTCTTAAAGGTGGAATACATTTTTAGCAATTGCCATTTTGTAACTTATTAAGAAAAAGATTTTACAACAAAAAAAAATTTATGTGAAGAAAAAGTAACGCAAAACATTTTTATTTCACTGTGAAGTTTAACTTTGCGATATCATACAACAAATGTGCACTTTACAATATACGAAAATGAATTACAAATAAAATTAATAGACGAGCTGTTCCTGAATCGGAATTTCAATTTACCTCCCATAAAATTGAAATTTTTATGTTTTCTGATTCCAACTCACGATCATTTGTGGTAAGAACTTTATATGCTTCCCTAGCCAGTTATTTGCTTCCTAAATCTGTTTAGGTTTCTTGGCTGGCTTTTCTGTAAGTTCTTCATCGGTTTGTCCACTTGGTTCGAAGTCCATCGGATCCATCTGATCACCTCTATTGCAAGTTGAGAAGTCACGTCAAGAAGTATTGGCAGAAATATTGTTCACAATCTCAGTGAAACGTTCGCTGATTTCAGGTTTCATCAATAATGGCACACCTGCATAGAATACTACCAAGAATCTACTCCGATCTTCTTTGGATAGCCTGGATGCGCGAAAAAAAAATTCCAAAAATTCCCACTCGCCTTTTTTTGCGAAATTGTAACAATTGTGCCCTGTTATACCACTCAAGAAAAGTTCCAATGTTTCCTCAGGGTCCATATTCCTAAACATAAATAGGATAGCTTCAGTATCTTTCCGTTTAAAAAAATCTCTTAAAAAATACTTGGAACGTCTGAACTCTTTAGGAGTGATCAAAAAAAGATTCCGAAAGAGTTTCGGAGAATAATATAAGTGTCTCAATTTTAGTGACAGATAAAGCTGTAACCGGTCATAATCGCCTTTTGTTAGGTAAGGCGATGCAATCTTGGCAACTTCGGGAAAAGCATCTTGCCTGGGCCAATTCAGAAAGCTCCTAAGGATCGCATAAGATGAGCTTTCGAGAACGTTCTGAAATTGTTCCGCATTCATCAGGGACAACAAATAACACAAAGTATCGTTGTATGTTGGACAGTCGGGCTCGTTGCCTTCTGCTACAATTTTGGCCGTTCTCACCAATGACGCGTCTCTTTCCTCGCAAGTTAACTTTTCAAAAAAGTACCGAGTTCCTGTTTCATAACCTTGGGTTGCGAAATATTCGAAAGCATACTGATAGATGGAGGAGTGGCGTCCATTGTACTGCACGAGAAGGTTTTCTAACTTATTCGTTCGTCCTTTTATGATGCAAGTCCAAAAAACAAAGATTCCCCGCGGTCGATCACTACTAGGAAGTCGTCCATTGTTGTAGAAGTACTTTTTACTCAGCCAGGACAATTTTTGCCAAAGGTTTTGAATATCCTCTTCAAAGCAATACAGACAAGCGAAATGAAATCGCTTGTAAGCGTACAAATTTTCATCGCGTACAATTGCCTCAGCTGTTTTCCGATAATCGATAGTCCCCATAATTGTCCAATGCATGTGTTTCATATATTCTATATATTTAAAAGTCGATAGATCGGATTTTAAAAATTCTACGTGGAACTTACACCATTTGCTTGCTTCCAGGAAAACAAAATTCGTTATATTAACTAAAGGTTCCGTCATCAAATGGGGTAAATCGAGTTTGCTTACAATCGTTTTGAATGCTTGAATTCGTAATTTTTTTTTCCTCTCGTCACATACATTCATCGCATTAATGGGAAATTTATACATTTGTGTAGTGAAAGGGAAATTACACAAAAGGACAGCCACTCTTCTTAGACAAATATCTTCGAGGGACAGCATGAAACGACTTTTGAGTTGGCTGTCAATGGGATTTGCCATTGTCACCAATTGCAAAAGTGTCGTTTCACGTTTTGAAACACTGACACTCCAAAGTTGTCCGTTTTCGAGTCTAGCCACTGACAAAACCACAAGTTCACTCTCCAAATGCTGTTAACTTAAGAGTTAGTTTTTTTTTATCTTCTATTTTTATTTATTTATTTTTGTATCTTTCAAAAGTATGATATTTTTTTTTCTGTTAGCTTAGTCTGCCATAATACATATCGATGTTCAGAGATTTTTTTAGTCGTCGTCGATGTTCAGAGATTTCACTTCCTACATTTGTTTGCTGTGTTGTCTCGTACCTGTAAAGAAAGAATAAAAAATATTATTGAAAAAAGATAATAATAGCAAAACAAGGGGAAGTGGTCTTACCAAAACTTTCTCGCATACGCTCTCATAAAGATATCAACCCCGAGAACACCTTTCGCATACAATAATAAACTTGAGAACACCTTTCGCATACAATAATAAACTTGAGAACACCTTTCGCATACAATAATAAACTTGAGAACACCTTTCGCATACAATAATAAACTTTTGTCTTGAATTTAGCATGAGAACATTCTTTCGTCTTGCATACGTAGTCAAGAGAAAGTATAGTAATCGTCAAAACATTTGAACTCGAGATTTTTGCGAATCTCCGCATTTTAAGACTTCCGCAAGTTCGAGAAACAAATGCTTTGGAAGCACATCTTTCTGGCTGTTCGAAAATAATATAACTCGATAAATGCAAAACGGAGGGAGCTGTATAGATAGGATTTCGTATACAGATTTAACTTCTATAATATATACACCTCTCACATTCTGAACCAAATCCAACAACAGGGTGACCGTCTGTCAGTCTGTACTTTCAGAAATATGTAAACACCACAATTCATAAACAAAGTAATCGAAATACAATGACTAAAAGGGCGGTGTCGTATGAAATTTTGGTTTTAATTGTCAGGGACATTTTGAGAAAGATGTGTCCAAAACACAAATTTTATTTCTGTGTATTATTAACACATGCAAGAAATTAATCGCCAACCAACTCGCCAAAGATAACATGATCAATACAGTAAAACAAGCTACATTCACGCCAAAAGCAAATATTTAAGATTAAAAGTGAACATCCTTCCTGGCGTTACCGTACTATAACAAGTATTGTGCGGTTTTCTCTGGCATGAGAAGTTTATTAGACAGTATGCGAGAAAGTTCAGGGGAGACCACTTTCCCATTTTTTTATCTCTTAATATTCTTCAAAATATTCACAAAACTTTAATAAATAATTTGAAAAAAGCTACAATTCAGGGCACATGCTTCTAAACGTGAAAAAATAGATGAGTTACAATACAATGATATCAGAATATCTTTTGATAAAAAGTTTCATTAAAATTTTCTAACAAATATGCGCCCATATTTGCAATTGCTATGAGCACTCGATTAAAATCTATTGTTGGCAACTGGCATCAAATCATTTTTCCGCCATTACCCATACTTAAAAAACTAAATAGGTTTTTGAAAACTTTTCCCCACAATTTACACAAAAAGTTAGTTAAAAATATTTTTAAATCACGCATTTAAATGCTAAGAATGCAATAAAAAATGTAGATAAAAACACTAAACTAATTATTTATTTTAAAGAAATTTGCACAAAAGCAAGTCCTGCGAGGAGGAGGCGATCTATTTTCGCTAGGGTTTTTATTTCTAAGGTCGCTCGAGACCAGGATTTCAACCCTCTCTAAACCAGCTCTAAACCATCAGAAGCCATAGCACCCCTCCTTCCGTTTTCAAGTTGAACACGAGAACAATAACAACCACATAAATGCCTCAAAGGGTCCTTAGGTAATGAATCTCGAAACAAATTTTCCTCTCCAAAATTTCCAAAGCACATATTTTCTGGATTTTAGTTTAATTTTTACAAAAGCAGTTTTAGGCAGGAAATTTTTACAAACTTAAATACCATATGCATAATACATATCACGCAAAAACTAAATCATTCAAATTTCTAAGTAGTTTTACTCAAAGTAATAATTTTTTTTAAAAAAAGAAATTTTTATTAACACATTCTATGCAATATCTGATAATAGGATTTAAACTACTGAGCATCGACGTCCTGGTCCTGGTGTAGAGCATCTTCCCCGTGATCTGGGCATCCTGATTCCGATTTCCGGTTCGGGCATGGTTGCCTTCAACTGTTCTCTCTGTGAGATGTGTGAATGCGCCCCCTGTAAAATGGGCTGAGAAAACGAATGTGATGCGTGTGTAGCTAAAGCGCTCTCTTGGCCCTAGTTGGTGCTACTTAACACAAGAGACGCATTCATGGCAAGTGCCATTAGAACAACAAACTACTCCGCAATTTATTTATGAAAATTCGCCCTTGCTAATTAATTGTGGATTTTACTAGAATTTCGTAGCAAAATTAAATTAAACCAAGCCTGCTTTTAATTTGAATCTGTTTGCATGCTCGGCCTCTGAAATGAAGCAAAGGCAAAAATTAAATAACTTACAACGAGACGAGGGGGGGGGGCGGGAATCTAGAGGGCTCAAGTTATCAAAAGCAATTTTCATAACTCCCCTCCCCCTTAGAAAAATCTGACATTGGAATCTGCTTTTTTGAGCGAATACTTCTGCCAGTGGTTTTTATAGCCTCCGTTCTCAACAAATCCATCAGGTGGGCATTAGCTTCAACTTTTTTTAAAAATCAGTAGTTTTAAAATATTGCATTGGTTATTTTGATATTACGCTCTCAAACTTCAAGATTACTCCCGACTTTTGTTTCAAAGGGATTAGAGAAAGTAATAATAAAAATTGGAGGGCTTTCGAGCAAATTTGAAGCGCCTGGATCATTTTTCATCGACGTTATTTATCGCTATTAAATATTATATTAACCACCCCTTAACTTATAAATAAACAAACATAATGCTTTAAAATTTTCTGTGTTCTCTCCTGTAAAATTACTCGTAATGCCTGTAACATTTCAAATTGCTGAGGTGAAAATTGCAAAATGTCATTTTAAAGATCCCTGGTCGTCTTAAGAAGAAACAAGTTTATATATATATGTGTGTGTGTGTGTGTGTAGGATATTCCACAGAACCATTTTAATTAACCAACATCTGCCTTCATCTTGTTTTGTCAACATCCGATGATATATGAAATCCAAAGCAAGTGTTGTAAAGGTTAGATTATTTCCCAGAGGACTATAATTTTTAATTAGTTTGGCATTCCAGAACAACGCCATCTATCGGTCTTTCGAAAGTCTGTTCCAATTAACTTTGAGGCAGAGACCCACTAACTTCCGTCCAGAGTAGACGTCTGTCTTCACGCGTCAGCGATTCCCGCAAAGCTCAGCCGCTACGCGGTAATATATGTTTTCAGTCATAAGGTTTCCCTACCTCTAACGTCCTCCTAGAGGAAATAATTTAACTTTATGATTATTAAATATCCCCATGTTTTAATTCTTTTTAATGTTTCCCTATAAATACTCCCCTTTAACTCTAAATAAATTCTTTTATTTTTCTAAAGAAGTCTCTTCATCCTTCGTTTGGATTATTTTAATTTTGGTTTAGAAACTAACCCGTAAATATTAAAAAAACCCTAGACATCACGCCACTAAAACCTTGCTATCTGAAGAGTCTAATTTTTTTTCGAAGATTTATTTAAACACCCGTATATATATATATATATATATATATATATAATTAAATCAATTCCTACTTAGATCAACAAAAAACAATATTATTCCGTTATTTTTAACTGGATTAATGCAATTAATATAAACCAAAAAAAAAATGATTATCTCATGAATTGAACTCGCATTCCAGTGAAAAATAATAATTTCTCGCCTTTTACCGATCGAACGACAACCTGTTGATTTCCATTTTCAATACAAACTACTAAACTCTATTTAAAGTATTCAAAGTTAATGAAATAATATTTTTAAAAACTTTATTAACAGCGAGTGTCATCCACTATAAGTTTAAAGAAATGTATTTGATTTTGAGAGGATGAATAAAAAGTATCTTATTAATTATTGTAAATTTGAACAAGATATATATATTTATACAGGGAGAGTGTAAACAAATAGTAGGAATTGAAAACTAGATCTTGAATATGAATTCGGGTATGCATTCTTATCGTCAAGTACTATTTTTAATCAAAGCCTCTGCAGGCTAATATTTCTTCCAAAAAATGTGTTTTATCCTCTTAATTGCATGCATTGGTGTTTCTTAACACCATACACAAGTCAGGGTCGAGCATCGAATTATTAAATTTTTAATCTGCAATTAAGTGACAGAATGAAGTAATTTAAGTTGGAAAAATCACTTAAAAACACATCATTACACCAAAAACAATTGCATTATTCTAGGGAGTAAAATAATAATAATTGTAACATATAAGATCTGCCATCTAATTAGGAAGTTAAATAAATTCATATGTCAAGCGGTTAATATGTCATATATGGATATTCTATGAATAAATATTTTAATCTACCTTTTATCAAGATATATTTATCCAAAACTTTTTAAAAATTTAGATGTAACTGTATTTATATAGTTCTTGCTGCGAACAAAAATTGAAAGAAAAAATATATGTTCTCCAATTGTATCGTAACACAAAAGGTACAATCGACAGAATTTCGACAGTAATTAATTTAACAAAATTAATGCATTCTTGAATCAACTCTTTTTTGTTGAAACTAAGAATCTATCACACCACACAGAATTTTTTGTCATCAATTCCAGCCCATAATATTTCTTTAGAGTAATAATTGCAGAATGATGTGAGGAAATTAAAAGCTTTTAAAAGCAACAGGCTTACTCAATTCGAAATAAGGGAAATAAGGGATTGAAAGTAAATTAAGATTGGGAGCTTAAAGTTTAATACTTATGGTTAAATTAAACTGAATAAATTATAATAAAACTCATATTACTTAAATTTGTATCTCTGTGGAAAAAAAAAAAACAGTAGAGATTTTAAAAATTTCTAAATTTAGAGCATCATATATGTTTTATAAATAGAGTCACTCTTCATATATCTGGAAAATAAAAAAACACAGTCAGAAACTATGTTTCTAAAAATTGTATCACGAATGTCAGAAAATATATTTATAATTAATATAAATGGGATGTACACATCGAGGTGAGATAACCATGGTTTGATTCTTTGAAATCTTTTAGAATCAAAACAGATCAGCAGTATGCTTAATGCCAGATCTTTTTTTAATTTCTACTTATCCTTTTGAATGGAGAAAGGCATTAAAGATTTTCGTTAAAAATAAAAGGGCCTATCATGTAAATTATAAACAACAAACATACTATATTAAGATTGAAGTTGGCTTAGATATAATAACAAACAGCAATCAGATATCTTTACTACATTTTTGTATGTGTTAATAAAATTACTGCTCAAGTCTTAAAGTTATGATAATTCATACAATTATAGTTCATTATTTATTTATTTTTTTGAAAAAGTATTTCGATTTTAATCTTTTCTGATAGCAAAAGTACTGTACAATAAAACTGATTCTTACACCACTAAAAAAAAATTCAAGGTTTTATATTTTCTATATTACCACAAATTCGTTGCTGTACATTTCCAAACTTTAATTCATTTTTAAAAAATATTTCAAAGGGTATTTCGTCTATACACTTTTTATTCTTTTAATGAAATTCAAATAATTTTCACAATTGCAATAATACATTCAACACTAGCCATGGTATAAAAATGAGGTCTTTATTTGCTGAATGGTGTTTGTTTGTTTTTTTTACATTACTTTAATAATTTTTTTTCTTCATAACTTATGGATGATTAAACATAGAACTTCATTTCAAAAGTGAGCAAAGATTTTAAAAAAAATTAAAGTGGATATTAGTGTGCCCCCTGAGTCACCAATATGGCAACCCGACGGAACACTCACAGGCTAATGCTATTTTGTTTACTACTTTTAACAATGGTTGAGTTGAACATAAACAACGACTATTTTATGAAAAATGTTAAATTAGAAATAATGAAAAACATCGATTAGATTTTAATTTTGTTCTCTATAATAATTAAAGCTTTGTTTTACTACTATTAAGACACTGCAATTTTATGTTTAATGTCAACAAGAACAGAAAATCTTTATTCTTTTGGAATTTTTAATTGTCAATATATGCGCTTTAAAAAAATCATTTGCATTCTTACTTTAAAAGTCAGATGCAACAAAATTCTTTGCAGTTCTGGGAGGGGAGGTCGCTGTAACGATTGATTTCCTTGGTTATTTGTTATTTCGGTAATTGTTAAAGAATGGATGTCGAAATGGAAGACAATATTTTGAATCTGCAGAATGGATGAAGGGTGAGTGGAATATATACATATTTTTTAAAACGATGAAGCTAAGAAAGGATGCTAGTTTGAAATTTTAAATGAAGAATGGTTTGATTGCTTCTTTCTATTATGCACTGTTTCTGTTATCCCCATAATCCTTATGTTCAATGTGCTAACGAAGCTACTACGTTTCTGCTCCCGTTGCTACAAAGCCGTAGGATGTTTTTTTTAAGTTAAAAAAATTCTCCCCAGTGCCTTTTACACATGCAGAAGGCATTGGATGCTTTAACTTTCGCTCAGCCCCTAACAGACAGGCACAGCCGGTCTGATAAGGGGGAAAAAATCTAATCAGTAAAAAAAATCATAATTATATTGCAAAAAGTGGCAACTGTAATTATTCCACAGAAGTGTTTGTTTACGTTGTCTGGCATCTTTATTGCCGACTTGGCATCCTTGGTAAAGCAGGGGACACACTAAACATCACTTTTACCATTATATATATATATATATATATATATATATATATATATATATAATAAGAAATGAAAACTACAGAGTTTTTACTGGTGTTTTTTCTTTTGTAATAGATTTGGCAATATAAAAATTCATTATCACACTTAAGACTTGGAGATCAGCATTTTTTAGTCACCATATTGAATCAGTAAACCAAGATTCTTCATGGATTACAAAATATTTAAACTCACTTAATATTACTCAAAAAATATCTATGTTAAATGAATACATTAAGTTACCCTTTATATATTTGAAATACATTTTGAATAAACTAGCCAGTTCTTGGTTTATTCAAAGTGTAATAAATTCCTACTTCTGTCAAAACTCCAATTTTAGATAGGATGAAGAAAACAACTGGCAAAAGCATAGCATTATAAAAGAAACAGAAATAAGACTTCTAAATTAGCACATGCCACAAGACTATTAAATTTTGATAATTTTTTGCAGAGATTGGATCATAAAAATCATGTCATAAATTAGCTGATATTTTCTGCAAGAGTTATTCAAAGGAAGACAGTATAACAATAGAAGAAGAAAAAATGAACATAAGAATATAATTACTCATAGCAGTAAACCATATATTTAGTGACTCATATCGAAATTGAATTCGAAATCATGAATTGTTAAATTTGAAATCATGAAGTAAATAAATATTACAAAAAAGCATACAAAGAATAAATAAGAAGTATTTAGAATTATGAAATTCTCATTTTATAGGATAAAAGTAGGGAGAAAAAAAAAAGTCAGCTATAACTTAATTTTATTCTAGTGTTTTGTATTGTTTCATATTACTCTAATGACATTGGATATAAATTTAATAACCTTGAATATGAATCCGATGATACAGGATGAATCTATGAAGTAAAGGATGTAAACATTAACACTAGATGCAAAATTAATTTCTAACCTAGACAGAATTTATGCGCAAATTTTAGGTTCTATGAAAACTTTCAACCGGTAAATACAAAGCCAAAATATTGACACTACTTATCATCAAACAGTTGTAATAATACTGAAAAAATAGGAGCCCAATGTCGGCAAACTTTCGTATGAAGGCCAAATTAACAAAATAAATAAATTTGTACTATTATTTTCATCAAGTAACTTATAATAAACATGTATGCCAAAATGTAAAAACCAAAACTTCAGAAAATCATGAAACATATTTTTATTCATATAGAAATATCAAACACAAAATCAACTTCTTTTACAAAAAAAAAAAAAAAAAAAAAAAAAATCTGAATAGTATTATAAAATGACCAATATGAAAAAATAAAATTCTATTCTATTGTACCAATTTCCTTTTGATTTCAAGTTTCCTAAAAAGACAAATTTTTATTTCACACAAAAAATTAAACAAAGTCATTGGATCACCCTATAAGCATAGTAGACATTTTACTTAATTTTGTAAAATACATAGCAGGCAAAGACATCCAGTCAAAGATTCATGCTCCTAATCAAGAATCAATTTTAAATTTTGTTAAAAATAAACATTTCCTTTTTTTATAGTAATTTCATAAAATTATCTATGACTGAAAGTTTGATATTTTAAAAATAGAACTCATATTTCAGACATAAGAAGAGTAATGAAATACTATAAAAATAATTGCTTTGTTTTCCCTTAGTTTAAAGCAATCAAGAAATTTTCATAATTAAAAGCTACAAATTAGACAATTGCAACAATTAAATAAAAAAAATCCCAAATTGAAAGGGGTATTAGCAAAAAATATTTAAATTTATTTCAGAAAATATCAAAATTCATAATGTACTATAGAAGTAAAACAAGAAACATTTAAGAAATAAAGGGCAGCCACTTCACTTTTTCGCTGGAATTTTGAAATGCAGACATGCAAGATGCTTTTCTAACAACACAGAATATTTTAAATTCTTTTTATTATTTTTACTTTAAATATTAATAGCTAAATATTCAAAGCAGGATAATAACACTAAATTAAGATCTGGAAATTTTCTATAAAGAATCAGAGTCGTATCTGTATATAAAAAAGAAAATGAATGGGTGAAAAATAAACTTACATACTATTTGTGCATTGATAAAAATTTCTTCCGATCACATCTTAATTCAACTACTTTGATAAAAAATTTCCTGATTTCATTTGTGCTAGAAAATAAAGAAACATTTATACTGAGTAACTAGTAACCAATTTGTTCAGATTTAATTATATTTTTAAATTATAACTGAAAATCATTGGAAAATTTAATTACACCACATATGTTAACACAGTGATACATCAAAAACTTCTATGCTGTTAGAATTTTACAGAAACCATGGATTTTCGTTTGAAAAATATTCAGTATATCAAATGCAATTTCTCATAATGCAGTCAATAATAGATATCTAATAAAGTAAAGAAAAATATGTTTCTCAATTCTTACTACAACAAAAATTCATGCAAAACTGAACAGTTGCTGACAAAAGTAATTATTATTTCTCAGTAAGTCACATGTTGCTTTTAATTCATGTTTCACTAATTTTCTTCTATTTAAGGCAAGATTCTTTTTTAAAATCCAGTTAAGATTCAGAATTTTACTAAAAAGAAGCTCTTTAAATAAAAACAAATGATGAAATAATTCAATTCCATGTGTTAGAAGAAATGAACATGTGAAAGAAGAAATAATGTTAGAAGAAAATTGAAATGAATGGTATAAAAACAAATAAAAATTAGTTCCTTTTTTGTTACAAAATGTTTTTGATTCTCTGGAAGAAAATCAAAGTTAATAGGAACAATTACTAAAATAAGCTACTTGTATAACCTCTATTTTTAATACTAACAGGAAAAATTGTGTAAATTGTTGTTTATCAGAAAATGTTGAAAAATCATCAGTATTCAGTATAAGTTTTTGAAAAATCAAAATTGAATGCCTTGAACCTTTAACTGAAACTATATGCATCCTTTCCTCCCTCTCTTTTTTTCAAAACTTAAAGAAAAAAGCTGAAATAAAGCCAGATTAAGGGTTTACTATGTTTTAGTTAACTAAACTAGTATTTGCCATTCCCAATACTGAATTATCAAATAAGCAAATGACAAACAGTACTTATTAAATAACAGTGGATTGGCGATTATTTCGTTGGCGAAAGTACCTTCTTCTTGTAAATTTTCTCTAAACAGCATAAACAAATATTTATTATCTTTTCGGAAGTAAGAATTGGAGCGTTTTGTTACTACATTTGACTCTTCCACACTTAATTAATAATACCCTGTTCTGTAATTAAAACACTGGTGTTTCTAATTATAAAGATATTTCCCATGTTTTATATCTCTGCGAAATTTATTAGAATTTTCCATTTTTAAAATCAAACAATTATGGAAAAACGAAAACAAAATTAATCCTAGTAGTTTAACCACAATGGAAGGAAGGAAGGGGAAGTTTTAATATTCGGGTATGCTTTTGAATTGATTCTTATCTTGTGCCGGATTAACAAAGATCAAAACAGAATATCACAAGAATTAACAATGCTAGTAAGAAATTTTGCATGGATAAACATCAATATATAAGAAATCCACAAAAGGAATTTATCAACTTAGTAAACAATGTAGAGTTTTTTAAAAAATATAATCTTAAAATATTTTCAAATTTGAGAATACCTCTGATAAAGAAAGAGGAAGGCTGGAGGTATACAAAACCAACGTATGCTCCTGAACAAATTTTTACAGGTTTACGCAAATTTGAACAGCGTTACCAAGATTAAAACACGAATACCACAAATATTCCTCTTTTACTTTGAATTCAATGGCTGACAACTAGTAGGCAAAACAATGACAATTCCGATCATTTCTTCGAAGTGAATTGCGAATTTATTGATTTTGTTGATAGGATGAGAAGGTATTTACTTTTGGGAGTAAACGTTGCCACCGGATGTGTACTTTTAAAATGAACAGAATTCACCGGATATGACGTATACCATTGATAGTGCTCTTTTGGATTAGTGTCTCAATCCAAACGTAATCCCTATGGGATGGACGAATCCATCGTGAGCTATACTTTTCACAGGTAGGGACATTTGAGTGAGAGGGGCACCAGGGATAAGCGTTGGCTTTTAAATGTTGAGTTGTATCACAACACGG
The DNA here is from genome assembly GCA_026289955.1 of Argiope argentata. Lineage (NCBI taxonomy): Eukaryota > Metazoa > Arthropoda > Arachnida > Araneae > Araneidae > Argiope > Argiope argentata. The sequence continues at coordinate 442,883 of JAOUZG010049421.1, forward strand.
GAGCACTTACTTTATCGTGGATGGTCACCAAGGGTTATCGCCAAATAGTTGGTAAACAAGTTGGCGACAGGATCTACTTTCTAAAGCGGATGTAAAAGAACCACTTCACAATCAGCAGATCCAAGCATAATAACACTCGCAAGGACGAAACGAATGGGTAAACGACGGCGGTGAGCTGTCGCTCCCTTTGTTTACTATTTGGCGATAACCTTTGGCGACCATCCACGATAAGGTAAGTAACCCCGAATTTATTATCTATTTAGTGATTAAATATTTGTTATTTTACAGAAGTAGGGCATTTCTTGGTCTTTTAATTTTAGTATTAGGGATGTATTTTTCAATTTCGTCTAGTGCTTCATTTTTGCTAATATTGTTATCCAGGTTGTTAAAGAAATTTGTGGCCAATTTTTTAATAATTTCTTTAAAAGACGGGAACTTGATGGCCCTCCTAATATCTGTGTCACTCATATACCATTTAGCATTTACTATTTTTCGCATTACAATATTGTACTGTATTTCAATTATTTTTAAATTTGTTTTGGCCGCAAAACCCCAAGCAGGGCATGCGTAGGTGAGTACTGGACGCAAGTAGGCATTAAAAATAAGCAATTTTACTTCCCTGTCCATTTTTGAACTCCGGGAAGTAAGTGGGCATAAGCTTCGCGTGATTCCTCGGAATTTATTTTTAAGTTTAAGGAAATGAGATTTAAAAGTTAATTTTTAGTCCAACGTGACGCCTAAGTATTTACTCTCCTGAGACCATTCAATCCTATGTTTGTTAATTTCTAGTTGGGGGAACTTTTTCCTGCTATTTCCTTTGTAAAACAGTGCAGCTTCCGTTTTACTAGAATTAACTACAATTTTCCAGTCCAACATATATTGTGTGATTTTTGTTTATGTGTCTGTTCAGTGCTATTTGGAGGTATTTAGCGCTTTTATTTTTAGCCAAAATAGCAGTGTCATCAGCACATAAGCAAAGCATTGCGTTGAATTGTTTTGGAATATCATTTATGTAGCAAGAGAACAGAGCTGGCCCTAGTTTTGATCCTTGAGGGACTCCAGCCTTTATATATTTAAGATCAGATAGTTCATCTTTATTTCTGACTCTAAAATTTCTATTTGATAGGTACGATACAATTATTTTGATGATGTAGGGTGGAGTTTCATAATTAATTAGTTTGTGTATTAACCCATCCTGCCAAACTCTGTCGAAGGCTTTTTGTATATCAAGGAACACTGCTCCTGTTTTCTGTTTGTTATAGAAACCTGAAGTTATGAATTCGATAGCTCTTACTAGTTGGTGTGTGGTCGACAGGTTTGGTCTGAATCCAAATTGTTCTGGGCACAGGATGTTTTTACTTTGAAGGTGTTCATTTAATTTTTTAACTATTATGCTATCAGCTATTTTACTTAGTGAGGGGAGTAATGAAATTGGACGGTAGATGGATGGGTCAGTTGGGTCTGTACCTGGCTTTAAAATGGGGACCAAAGTGGCAGTTTTCCAATGTGTGGGAAAATGTCCAATTTCTAGGATTTTTTGGATCAAAATTGTGAGAAGGAAAATAATTCCTGGGGATAGGTTTTTGATCATTTTATTATTTATTTTATCTATACCAGGTGCCTTACCCTCTTTTAACTTCTTAATTTGATTATATATATATTCTACTGTCGGTAGTTGTTCTCTGCTACATAACGGTGTTGGTGTGGTGTGGAATTTCGCGAGGGAGGTGTTAACTGTGTGTTCTATTTCATCATTTTTGATGCTATTAAGTGTAAATTGTGTCTCAAGGCTGTCAGCCAGGCAGTTTGCAATTTCTTTATCAGTTTGGGCCATTTTATTGGGTCCTTTAAGTGCCGGGATGGTATGAGACTTTCTTTTGAAGGGTCGTACAAAATCCCATAGATTTCCGTCCTCTCGGCTAATAGATTTTATTTTTTGTTGGGAACTAATCTCTTCGAGTTTAGTATCCAATTTTTGGATGCCTTTGTTCAGTTTTTTTTTTATTAGACTTTTATATGCAGGGTCCCTAAAACGTTGATAGAGATCTGCTAGTAAATCGACGCTGTGTTGTTAATTACCGCCGTAATTACGGAAAAAGATAGTTTGTAGAAATCGCCACTAGCGTCTCAATCGCAACGTATATCCCTATGGGATGGACGAATCCATCAGTAACTGTACTTTTCGCAGATAGTAACGCTCGACCGAGAGGGGTCACCCGAGATAAGCGTTGTAATTTAAATGTTGAGTTGTATCACAACACTTTTCCGAGAGCGACTAGATGGAGCGATGCACCTGACACGCCCAAAATAGTATTAGCCAATTAGCGCCCGAAATGGTATTAGCCAATCAACACTCAGTACTCATTTCAGAATTTGAAAATTTTGCTTGTTCGCACGTTCATACCAAAGTTATCGAAAATAAACATTCTTTATAATGGATTTTGTTTGTGAAATCTGTGAAAAGCGTTTCTCGCATTTAACAGACATTTAAAAAATATTCATCTTGTGGCATTGGAGAATATTGAAAATAGGAATTTTCAAAGTATAAGATTTAAATTACAATATTAAAGGGCCATTAATAAGAGATATGAGGTAACTAATAGAATTAAAAATCAATAAATCTTGGTAAATAAAAAATATATATAGTAACCTCTTAGTTTACAGCTACCTCCTTACAGCTAATCTAATAAAATCTAATATTAATCTAGTTTAAATAGTGATATATCAGCCCTATGAATAAAACATTTCTGATTGATTAATTTCAGTCCTTGGGACTTATAGCTGCTATGGCCTTTGTCCCCTTGTATCCAAAGACTTGAAAATCCATTTCATAAAACGTTTCTATTAACCAAAACAATAAGAAATGATTTTTCTGAATTCTACTACTGCCAGTCTGACTCTTAAAGGTGATTGGCTAATACCATTTTAGGCGTGTCAGGTGCATTGCTCGATCTAATCGCTCGTCATTCTTTGCAAATGTATGTATCAATACGCCTTCTTGTGTTTAATAGACATGCGCAGAGATACATCCTTTGTAAATCCATGTATCAATGCGTTCAAAGAATACCTTACTGCGCATACTCCATCACGTAGGGTTTACCAGAGAGAGCTGTGCGGAGATTAGCAGTAACCGGTTTGGCGATACACAAGGTAAACAAGTTGGCGACATCCAGACCCTCCACGATAAAGTACTGTCTGTCCATGACAAGATCTCTGGCCGATAAACGTCTATGTTTACGGCGGGCGTTATAGAAACAGGTTACTGTAGAAAAAATCCATTTCGCTGAGGTAGAAATTCATTCAAGTTTCTTACGTTGGCGCGTTTAGCGCCTAATTGGCGATATTTGATATATTGCCTTTAATTCTCGAAAGCAAATTCGAAAAATGATTCACTGGGCTAAAAATCATTTGCGTACTTGGAATTTTGAAAATATGTATTATTCCTATCAGAATAATACAGAAAGAACAGAGTGAATCAAATAGAAAAACTGGATAATTATTTATATGTCAAACGACTGCACACGAAGAAAAAAAATCAATAGAATCCCGCATGACAAAAAATTAATTTTCATTTTATTTGTTTTAAATTTATGTAACTACTTAAGATCAAATTCTCCTCAGCCAATGCGAAGTAATCTGTCTAATTCAACATAATAATCGTAATTATTTCATAACTTTTATAAAAGGTTGCTTTTATTCTGTTATAAAGTAAAATATCTATTTTTAAATATGCTTAAAGCCTCTCCAAAAATTTAAAAAATTTATTAGTTAATTTATTTATTTTTGATATATATACTATTTTCCGAAACTCCAAATTAACAATTATCATTTTATCAATTTTTGGTTTTTTAAAAATCAAACTTATTTTGTAACTTATTTTCATTATGTACAAGCTTTCTACAACACAAATAATTCCGCATTTATATGTAAAAGTGTTCTAAATTTGAAAATAATTCAAGTGTTCCCTCAAGCGCGTGTCAGATGTCTCGGAACTGAACTAAAAAAAAGCCCAACATAGCTTTACATTATTCTAATAAAAGCGTTGTAAAAGTTCGTTTTTGTATCCCAGACGACCATTTATTCATTTCCCTCGACTTGAAAAATGAAATTTAATTATTTGAAAGAAAACTTTTTCTCACGAATTGCCAATTTAAATATAAGAATGATAATGAACTTTTCTTTTCAATGTATATATCAGCCGTCATGAGCTTTGTAGCAATAAAGGATCCATAAATTCCTGCATTCATCTTATCTTTTCGGTGTTAAAAATTCTTCACTCCTATTGTCCAATACTTTTCTATTCAAAGCCCATCTATGTCGTTTAAAAGTATTTATCTGTCTCCGTCTTACTATTGCAATCAGTGCACCTGAGTCGAAGAAATGTCGTTGTTATGACTGAAGACTTTCTGACTTTTAAAGAAACACTTTTTATTTAACATCAGGAAAAATGGAACTATCAGCAACATAAATATGGATGGAATTCTAAATCACCATTTTTTCTTCGTTTGCCAGTTCCTTTAACTCAATAACAATTTAATTAATTAGAAAGGGCAACAGGAAGTGGGAAATACAAGATGAATGGCAACATTCTCCCACCTTTTGTATTGCATGCAAACACTTTAAAGCAATACAAAACACAAGCAAAATTATAACACATTTAGATAAAAAAAATAAACAATCGTATACATGAGATTATAAAGTAAAGATAAGACCAGTTCACAAATTCAGTCTTTTTACAGGAATTAATGGACGGCCATATCGAGATTTCTTTCCTTCCTCGAGAACATCGACTGCAGTAGGGCCCGGGTTTTGTGCAGAAAATTCAGTTCCTTGGTGGTCCTTGCTGGTATGATCACTAGCACTAAGCTCCAGAGGATAAATTCGTTGAAGCGGTCGTATGATTTCACTACTGGCTAGGCGCAACTTGGCCACACGTTCTACACTGTCCTTCCCAGGAAATAATTCGATCACTTGAGCCAAAGGCCAATTCATTCGGTTTGGGTTCTTTGATTCAACTATAACAATTTCTCCCGGAGAAATCATCTTTCTTCTTGAAGCTACTTTAGGGCTTCTTACTAACTCTCCTAGGTATTCTTTGTAGAAACGTTTGCGTAAATTTGATCGCAGGGTATGGAGGTAACGCACCCGTTTCAATATATGCTAAGATTCAATCAGATCCAAATCAAATGTTTCTCTTTCTTTTATAGCTTGGACCAAATGAGCTGGTGTAAGTGGTTTAAGCTCCTTGGGATCGTCTGACATATATGTTAGTGGTCGCCCATTTATTGTAGCCTCACAATCGTAGAGTAAAGTCAACATTTCTTCATATGTTACGCAAGCTTTGCCCAAACATTTTCGGAGAAGTTCTTTAATACTGTGTACCATCCTTTTCCAAAATCCACCGTACCATGGGGCGGAAGGGGGGGCTAAACATCCATTTTATTTTCATTAAAGAACACTCAGTTTGAATGAAGTCCCAATCCAAAGATTTCAACTCATTTGCTGCTCCCACAAAGTTCGTACTATTATTTGTGTATAACGTTGAACCTCTTCCTCTTCTAGCCCAGAATCTTCTCAAAGCTTGCATAAACGATTCGGTAGAGAGAGATGAAACTAATTCCAGATGGACTGCTCGATAGACCGCATACGTGAATAGAACTATCCACGCTTTACTTCCACCACGTAAGGAAAGCGGACCGGCCAGATCCGCGCCAGTTATTTGAAAGGCTGCAACTCTGTGTATTCTGTCCGGAGGTAAAGGAGCTGGATCTGGATTAACTTTCCCAGCTGCTAGCCTTTTGCATTTTATGCACTGTCGTAAAATTGCTCTTATAACTCTCCGACCCTTGGGAATCCAGAATTTATCCCTAAAATGAGCTAAGGTCGTTAATACCCCAGCATGCATTAAGGATCTATGAATATGCAAAACCAGTCTTTCCAGAAGAGGGTGGTCTGGTAGAACTGTTGGATGCGTAAAGTCCTCTGGATCTTGACTGAGAATTAGTCTTGTTTGAACTTTCAGTATGCCATTTTCTTCGAAAAACTGTATAGTATCCTTATACTTTTCATGTATTTCAGAGGGCCATTCTGACTGCACAATTTTTTATCAAAGTCCCCTCTGCCTTTTCAATCTCTTCACATGAAAGGGAATTAACTAAGGAGAGTTTTTCTTAATATTGTTGCAGAATCTGAGAACATAAGCTGTCATTCTTAGAACCTTTGTATAGCTTGAAAAGTACAGGAATCTATGTCCAAATCTCTCTTCGTTTCCTGTGATTAAATTTGTCACAATTGTCTTACGCCGCTCTATAATGGCTTCGTCCGGAATCTCTGGTACCTCAGAAGATGGCCAAGATTCTTCGACTTTATACAGCCAACTTGGACCCTCCCACCATTGGCTTTGCGGGGGGTCCGACCAATCGCAGCATCGTGTAGCCAGATCAGCAGGGTTCACCTCTCCAGGTACATCTCTCCAGTAATCTAAATTGGTTAAATCTCTGATCTCCTTTACTCTATTTCCCAAGAATGTGTTCCACAGCTCTTTTTTCTTAATCCAACTTAAAACTACCATTGAATCGGTCCAAAAGTAGGTTTTAGAAACTGTTCGTAGGATAGAATGTACAGTTTCTGCTAATCGAGCACCTAACGCTGCTCCCAACAATTCAAGTCGTGGGATTGTGGATTTTTTCATTGGAGCAAGTCGAGCTTTAGCTGCTATGAGCTTGACTGTAACTTGACCTTGTAATTCACTTCGTAGAAAAGCGCATGTGGCGTAAGCGTAGGCAGAAGCATCTGTGAAGATGTGCAGTGAGAAATCATCATATTTTTCAGGAAACAATCTTCTAGGTATTGTACATTTAGGTATCAGATGCATGGTTTTCTCACATTGTCTGTATTTATGCTCAAGTTCTGAGGTTAACACTTCGTCCCAGCCTACTTTTCCTCTCCAAGCTTCTTGCATAAGCAACTTTGGTAACAATAAAGCCGTAGTAAAGCCAATTGGGTCGTAAATGCTGTTGATTACAGATAGAAGTACCCTTTTTGTTACTGGTTTATCTTGGGTACAATCTAAATTTGATGGTAACTTGCAGAAAGCTCGTCTCTGATTACATCCCAACTCAGACCAAGTACCATTTGTGCATTTTGATCTTCCTTAGAGTCATTAGAAGCCCAACAGCGCAATTCAAAAGCACATTCTTTCATTATTTCTATGGATTGAGATTTCAGTTGTTCCAATTCTTTAGCGTCGTTAACACTCGTCACCAAATTGTCCACGTAGAATCCTTCCCGTAAATGACCTATTGTCTTCTTGAGGCTTTCTGTCTGAAATTTTTCTCGTTCTAGGTGGTAACTTATAGTGGCATTTAGCATAAAATTGCTAGAGGAAACACCGAAGACTACTCGACAATGACGATAAATTCTTATTTTTGAGCATTCAGCGTTCTCCCACCATAAAAATCTTAGAACATCTCAGTCTACAGGTCTCAAACGTATTTGTAGAAATGCTTGTTCTGTATCTGCAATTACACCTATAGCACCAGAACGAAATCTCAACAGTAGAGGCGGTATTTTTTGTATAAGACTTGGTCCCACACTTAAACATTCATTCAAGGAGGCAAATCCCGGTTTCTTGAACGAAGCGTCGAATACTGGGTGAACCTTTGTGGTATTGCTTGAGGGCTTAATGACGGGTCTATGAGGAAGGTAATGGGCTTCCTTGACTATTTCATCCATTGGAACAGCTTCTATAATGCCTTCTGAATACCAATGTTTGAATACGTTATCGTAGGCTTCAAAGTAATTTCCGTTTATCAAACGCTTAGTTGCTGTACGAAGTCTGGATTCTGCTGCACCGCATTTATCATACAGAGCAAGATGTCCGGCTAACCATGGTAAAGCTACTTCATATCTTTGATCTTCACAGATCTTAATTGTTTCCTTAAAATGAATCAATGTTTCTTCTTCAAGGAGGCTTTCAGTTTTCTTCTCTATTGGATCTGTGATACCCAAAACTTCTAAGTCCCACATTTTAGGCATCTCCATATTTTGAAAGCTTAATGTAACTAGGTTAACAATTTGCTTTTTCTTTCCCAGTCCTAGAATTGTCCAACCCAGCAAGGTCTCAACTGCAGATACACCTGAAGATAATACCTCTATTCTCCCAGTCAAAATGCTTCCGAGTATACCAGCTCCCAGCAGAACTCGTATGGGTGGTGAATCTCTTCCGACGTCTGTTAGTTTTATTCCTAGGGAGGCAAGCTCAGAAAGCAATTTACTATCATGGATTCTTGGCAAGGCTGAGCATATCCTTGGTTGCTCGAGAAGAGACAATGGAGTTGAATATTTACGATTTAAGCTTTCTACGTCTACTATGTATCTTTTATGCTCAGAAGCAGGAGAAATTACTCCTCCAAACAATCCTTGAGAAAATATTTCTCTTCCAGAGGGAGAAAGGTTTAGTTCTGCAGCTAAATTCTTTTCGATATAAGATCGTTGTGATCCATCGTCCAACAATGCTCGAACATAGAATTCTTTATCTTTATTTCGTAGTTTGATCATGATGGTTTTAAGATATATTTCGTGTTCAGAGGGAAGATTTGTCAGCAATGTTTCTGTAGATTTCTTCTCATCATCGGTCGTACTGTTCTTAGACGAAACATTTTCTTTTCCCTTGTGTAGTTCTGGACATAGTAATACATAATGTCTCCGTTGGCAAATTAAACATCTCACATTACTGTGACACTTTCTTGCAATGTGTCCAGGCTTGAGGCAAACGAGACAGCATCTTTTCCTTATAACGTCTGATTTTCTGTCTTCGTAACTCATCTCTGATAATTTTTGACAGTCTTTACTGAGATGAGGGCGGTTGCGGAAAATACAACTAAGTTTTGCTTCAGATGTGCTTGAAATTAACGAAGCCGTGGTGGGTTCATCTTTGTGTACCGATTTCTGACTATCTTTTCGTATACCACCATTTCCCTTATCTTTGCCGAATCCATCACGAGTTAAGCGGATCATTTCTTCTTATTCGATATCATGGCGTAAAAAGCTCATAAGTCTTTCCAGGGATCTCTGACTAGTAACATCATCTGTATTTTCTGAAATTCTACTCCTTTCCCATGCTCGCAAAACATTTTCTGGCAAACATGACTCTACCAATGGCTCTAGAAAGTCAGCAAATTTTTCCTTTGTACGCCCTAAGCTTCCCAATGCTCTTAATTTTGTCTCTAGTAAATCGTAGAGGGTGGCTAAATCAGGGGCATTCTTACCGGCCGTATCATTTTTCAGAACCAGTGAAAGGAGATCGCGAACATATATTTGCACTAGGAGATCGTCCCGGCCAAATCTTAATTTTAGCTGTTGGACGGCTTTCGGATAATTTTCAGCGGTTATTGGGAAACTGGATATTAATCTAGCAGCTCTTGAATCAGGCACCATAGAGTGGTATAAATACTGGAATTTGTCTATAGCAGTCAGTTCTTCTGAGTCATGCATTTTTGAAAAAAGGCTCCAAAATATTAAATATTCTTTAGGATCACCCGAAAACATTTTTAATTCAAATTTAGGTAAATTTAATTTTACTGAATCACGCTAGACAAAACTTGACAAAGATCCAGAATCTTTATTTAATAGCGTTTCTATCTTTGATTTAATCACAAGAAAAATATCTCTATATTCCTCTGCCGTCACAAAATCGGCTTCGTATTCATTAACAGTCTCAATATTTTCTAAAAGTAATGACGAAATATTATTTTGAATCTCATCTAAACGTAAAAATTTATCTTGTAACTGAGCATTCAACACGTACAGCTTATCGCCATCCTTGGCGTCTACTTTCGTCGCCAAATATTGCTTCAACTTATTCACGGTAGCCGTAAACGAAGCTATTAACGATTTTCGTTTTGTTTTCAAAGCATCCATATTTATAAATGCACTAAAAATAGTAACTTAAAATGATTCGTAATAGATTCTTAATTTCTGTTTATAGTGAAGCAATGAAAGTGATTATATTTTCTTAAACTTAAATCACTTTGATCATCATAAACAGCATATCGTATACTTAAGCAGAAATTTAAATCATTCGTACCTGTACATCTTTTTAATTTCAAGTTCTTCAAATGCAGAGTACAAACTCTGTCCTGTCGCGAACGCCACTTTGCTATGACTGAAGACTTTCTGACTTTCAAAGACACACTTTTTATTTAACATCAGGAAAAATGGAACTATCATCTACATAAATATGGATGGAATTCTAAATCACCATTTTTTCTTCGTTGCCAGTTCCTTTAACTCAATAACAATTTAATTAATTAGAAAGGGCAACAGGAAGTGGGAAATACAAGATGAGTGGCAACAGTCGTTAAATATTTTAATCTTTCTTACTCACATTAACTTGCATAAATTTTTAGATTCTTGTAATCATTTCTAAGGAAAGCTATTAAAATAATTAGAAGGCGAGAACACAAACCTCTCCATTTAAAGTCTCTCCATTCTTAAATCGGAAAGGCATTTTAAAGGATTTCAAAATTCAAGAGACAAAAATTATTAAATAATGAAATGCAGTTAATATTAACCAAAGAAAATATTAATAAAATATAAAAGAAGTAAGCTAAGTAATTATAAAGATACGAGCAACTGCAGCTAAAGCGAGAGGACGAATGAGCAATAGTTTTTATATCGCTTCAATTTTTCGCCAAGATAAAGAATAACCCCGAGACTTCCGTCCGATTCTATCCATTCAAAATGAATCCTCCCTATCAATACCTGTTTCTATAACGCCCGCCGTAAACATAGACGACTGTCGGCCAGAGATCTTGTTATGGACAGACAGTAAGTACCCCCAAATATCCTGTTGGATCTCTGAAAATTCCACCACAGGTTCGAAGATCCTTCTAAAGAACTATTTCCCATACGGTAGTGCCAGTTTTTTTTAAAAGAGGGGACAATAAGTTGCCTCACAGAATGGGAAAAAGATACCGAAGTTTCACTTCGCTTTTTTCATTCTGTAGAAACTATTTTTAGTATTTAGTAATATAACATTAAATGTATACCTTTTTAGTATTATAGTAGCGCCAATCGCGCCATTCTTGGCACACCCCCGTCACTACCAAAGTTTGGCGTGATTGGTTGAATTTCGTTTGCAAATGATATTTCCGTCACTATCGTGGATATTTTCAAGCCGGTTAAAAAAAGTTGACAATAAGGGAAATCTTGCTTGACCGGTTGCCTGCGGGCACAAATCGACAACTGTCGATGAAAGTGCTGACGGTATTTCGCCGCGTGATAGGGCCTTAAGGTCTAGTAATAACAAAATGATAGTCAC
>JAOUZG010049421.1:459205-541356 GCA_026289955.1 Argiope argentata
AAAAAAAAGTTAATTACTACCAAAATTAAAACAGAAAAATAAAATTTTCATCACGTGATTATATGAAATCAATTAAATAGGAAATGTGATATTTTTTAAACAATAAATGCAAGTGGAAATCGTTTGCAATATCAAATTTAATAATTCAATTAAAGAATTAAAATAAATAAAAATAAAAAATATATTACAAAACTGCGACAGTTAAAACTGAAAAAGAATTTTTAGAAAAGCACCAAACGATAATCTTCTGCGAGCGAGATTAATTATTTAAAAGCAAGAAAACTTAAACGAACTTTTAAAATGACGTCATTTCAAAGAAACGAAGAACAAAAAGCAATGTGAAGAAGATATTTTGTGCAAATCAAAGAATTCACCTTCGGGATTGTAATTTTTCTCCGCATTTTAATGAATCATGCGAAATAAAAACGCATCTTCTTTCAAACAAGCATACGTAATAATTAACAATGAAAAATTTGTAAAAGCATATAAAAATATTTTTACCCGCATATTTCAGAGACATCAAAACTTTCTACCAAAACAATATCGTGTTCTCTCACGAGAAAAAATAAATCATATATCATTCCAAATTAAACATATAAAAATGCCATTTTCGGCACGTGTCTGTATAAAATGAAATAAATATGAAACATGATAATTTTGAAAAAAAAATGGATGGAAACGTTTTCTATGATATTTTACTATACACATATTATTAATCCAATTAAACAATTTTATTTAAGGCAAATATGGCTTAACATCTACAAGGCATCTTCTGTAATCGGAGCCCAACATCTAATTTCTTAATTTTTTGGGGAGAGATATAAATAATCTCTTAGCAATTGGTCCAAGTGAAATATATAATTATAGATTTAGGGAAAAAATGCTGATGAATTAAATTTTTACATACATCATCTGCTCTGTGAATCATATTTAACAAAATATTCTTGGGACAATAAGTCCTTAAATAATAATAAATTCTTGAGACAATAGTTGTTAATTAAATAAGTTCTTAAATAAAATCTAATCAACTAACTCATTCATCAAAGCTGATCGATCCATGAAAATTTCAATATAACTATTACGGTAAAAACTGGCGATTTTAGATCACTTTATCAAGATCTCAAAGAAGCCAATCAAGGTTACTCTAGAATAATTGGTCTAGATTATGATAATGATGATTGTTATAAACTTGCAATATTCAGAACTGAATAAATCAGCCAGACTCGAAGAAGATAGAAATGCTTATTTATTTATTTAGAAGTTTGAAATATTAAGAATATTTTACAAATATGAATCTATAAGACCAAAGGAATTTAAACCATAATTTTTTGAAATAAATTTATAAACCTAAAAAAAATATTATTGAGAACATTTATATACATCTAAAAATAAAATTAAAAACTGAAGGTTTCAATTAACCTGTGAAATTTTTGTTGAATAATTCCTTTAGATCTTATAAATTATTTAAAAAAATATTATAATGTTTCAATTTCTGTATTGAACATAAAACTTCAATGTCGGACTATTCTGCTTTCAGTTCTTAGTTTTATTTAAAGACATGCTTAGATTGAGTAAAGAGGTCTTTATATTAATTGAAGTTTCATCATTTTCAATTTAATTTAAAAGTGAATTTTACATGTACTGATAGAAAATCAGAGAGAGATGCGGACTTCAAAGATAGGACTGTTTAAGGCCTACATAATAGTATAAGTCAGTTATATGACTATCGAAATTTGAAGCTTAAAAATATTTTGCTGAAAAATTTATTATGAGACCAAGTTATATATAAAAATGATTTAACCCTTTAGTCGGCATTAATATTGGCGAACCGACTGGTCGCCAAAGGCGGCTAGTATATATATATAATTAAATCAATTCCTACTTAGATCAACAGAAAACTATATTTCCGTTACTTTTTACTGGATAATTACAATTAATATAAACCAAAAAAATTGATTTTCGTAAGAATTGAACTCGCATTCATCATTTTCCCGTGAAAAATAATGCAATTCTCGCATTTTACCGATCGAACGACTGCCTGCTGATTTCAATGTTCAATACAAACTACTAAAACTCTATTTAAAGTATTCAAAGTTAATGAAATAATATTTTTAAAAACTTTATTAACAGCGAGTGTCATCCACTATAAGTTTAAAGAAATGTATTTGATTTTGAGAGGATGAATAAAAAGTATCTTATTAATTATTGTAAATTTGAACAAGATATATATATTTATACAGGGAGAGTGTAAACAAATAGTAGGAATTGAAAACTAGATCTTGAATATGAATTCGGGTATGCATTCTTATCGTCAAGTACTATTTTCAATCAAAGCCTCTGCAGGCTAATATTTCTTCCAAAAAATGTGTTTTATCCTCTTAATTGCATGCATTGGTGTTTCTTAACACCATACACAAGTCAGGGTCGAGCATCGAATTATTAAATTTTTAATCTGCAATTAAGTGACAGAATGAAGTAATTTAAGTTGGAAAAATCACTTAAAAACACATCATTACAACAAAAACAATTGCATTATTCTAGAGATTAAAATAATAATAATTGTAACATATAAGATCTGCCATCTAATTAGGAAGTTAAATAAATTCATATGTCAAGCGGTTAATATGTCATATATGGATATTCTATGAATAACTATTTTAATCACGCTTTTATCAAGATATAATTATCCAAAACCTTTTTAAAATTTAAATGTAACTGTATTTATATAGTTCTTGCTGCGAACAAAAATTGAAAGAAAAAGTATATGTTCTCCAATTGTATCATAACACAAAAGGTACAATCTACAGAATTTCGACAGTAATTTATTTAACAAATTTAATGCATTCTTGAATACACTCTTTTTGTGAAACTAAGAATCTATCACACCACAAAGATTTTTTTTTTTTCCATCAGTTCCAGTCCATAATATTTTTTAGAGTAATAATTGCAGAATGATAAATTAAATTGAAAAAAAAACAGATATTTCACTATAAATCTTATTTACTTTACAATTGCACAATTTACAATATTAAGGAATTGCAAGGTTAAAATAAAAAGAAGTGCAATATTAAGGAATCTTTTTGTAATACTTAAAAGAAATTTTTAATAAGGTTTTATTCTTAAGATTTTAAAACGTTAGAACAGTCTCAGCAAAATGTGAGGAAATTAAAGCTTTCAAAAGCAACAGGCTTACCCAATTCGAAATAAGGGATTGCAAGTAAATTAAGATTATTAGCATAAAGTTTAATACTTATGGTTAAATTATGTGTTAAGCTGAATGAATTCTAATTTAGACTCATCTTATGTAAATTTATATTTCTGTGAAGGAAGAAAAAAACAAAAAACAATAGAGATTTTAAATCTTTTGGAATTATGTGAAAAGAAAAAACAAAACAACTAGAGATTGTAAAAATTTCAAAAAATTTCGGTAGAGCATCATATGTGTTTTATAAATAGAGTGACTCTTCATATATCTGGAAAATAAAGCACACAATCAGAAACTATGTTTCTAAAAATTGAATCATGAATGTTAGAAAATGTATTGATAGTTAATATAAATGGGATGTACACATCAAGGCAAGATAACCATGGTTTGATTCTTTGAAATCTTTTTGAATCAAAAAAGATCAGCAGTGTGATTAATGATTGAACTTTTGTAATTTCTACTAATGCTTTTGAATGGAGAAAGGCAAAAAAGATTTTCATTAAAAATAAAAGGGCCTATCACGTAAATTATAAACAACAAACATACTATACTAAGATTGAATTTGGCATAGATATAATAACAAACAGCAATCAGATATCTTTACCACAGACACTAATTTTGAAATTTACGCTTTTGTTGATAAAATCATTAATATTTTGGCTTCCATATCTTAGAAATTCAGTGACTAACACACACAAATACATAATATAATTATATATATGCTTTACTTCATTTGAGTATAAATTTATTTCAACTCATTCATTAATAGTTTTGCATTCATAAATCTAAGGAGAGGGAATTTACATATAACATTTGAAAATGTTTCTGAAAGTAAAACACACTTCATATTATCAAACTTATTAAAAATAATAATGAAGTACAATTTTTCATGTCATGGAAATTAATAATGTGTTAACTAATAATTCAAGTTTTGATATAACAACATACTTATATATTTCGTAAGTGCATTTTAAATTTGTTGCAGTACTTGATATACTATTATATGTAATTAAATGTAAATTTTAATGGATATTATTGAAGTCAGCAAGTAATAATTATGCCTATAATTATAGATAATAATTTAATTACTAATAATTTTAAATAATTTTGTACATGTTAATACATTTATTTAATAGTTTCAGATTGAATTCAATATTCATTGATTCTATAAAATGCCTAAGGGCAAGAAAGTATGCATGCATGTAAAACTTTTTCAACATTAATTACATATAAATACATATTCATTTTTAATAGCTTATGAGAATTGAACAAATTTTATTTGTTCTTAACCCATCAACAAATACACTGGAGTTTTTCACCATCCTTTCCCTTCTATTTAAAAAATGTTAAGAATTTATAAAATTTATTTTTACTACTTTGCTACTTTCATGGATGAGTTAAAAGATCAGAACAATAAAAATAAAGAAACAACATTATATTTTCCTTTTGTAGGAGAGAGTAGGGGTGAGATTGACCCCTGTGAGCATTAGCATTTTGGATTAATTTAATGTTACAAGGATGTCAGTAAGAAATAGAGATTCAGAGTCTTCTCATAAGTTTTTCGACTAATAAACAGAATAAAGATAGCTCAGATTTATCATATATTCATGAAATCCTAGAAAATGATTAAGACACAAAACCGAAACTAAAATCTGAATATTTCAGAAAATGCAATTGAATCCTTTCTTCCTCTTAAAAAATGAAATAAATTAATATATAAAAGGCTTTCATTTGTAATATGAAAAAATTATCTAGCAATTTATGTTAATATTTCTTTTTTTTACTCTGAAAATGAAAAAATAAAAATATTTTTAGAATATGCTTATAAAAATGAAAGACAAAAGATATCTTTTTTCAAAGGGGTATGTTTAACCTTTTCCTAAAAAAATTTCAGAAATAAATTTATAAAATACAGATTTTTCTTATTTTTCCAATATTTTTATGCAGGGAAAAAATAGTTATATTAAAAATAATAAGTTTTATATGAATAGAAAAGGTAAAATGGAAATTATTACAATGTTTGTCTCACAAAGAGAAAATGTCTAAATTCAATTTTAGGTTTCGTAATTAAAAATTGCATTTGTATCTTAGATAACAACACAGTTTCACGCAAAAACATTTATGCATTTTGAACATATTTTATGCAAATAATATGATAATATGAACAGGTGTATCTGTTATTGTTCAGAAACTAGATGTTTGCGCTGAAGGATTAGGCTATGATATAAATGAAATCATTTATATTTGTAATTCATGTATGTATTAAAATACTATTTCATTATGTATTCACTATTTATTTGATTTTTTAAATTAAATAACTGAATTACCTTATTCGAATTTCTAAAACCAGAATAAAGAAAATTCTCGTGTATGTTTAATATAAAACAACAAACAACATTTTTTTTAAATATTCTTATGATACCTTTTATAATCAAGGAATGTCCATAGATAACAACCATTGCAAAGTCATTTGGAATGCTTAAATCATATTAATTCTAAAATAGTTTTTATATTATTACAGGGATGCATAACCTATTCAGGATGAGGGATCAAAATATGAAAAAAGATCATGTCGAGGGCTAAAGTAGAACGTGAAAGTTAAAACATGTTATAAATGTGAAAACACTATTTTTTCTGGCAATAGGCATAAATTACAATTATTACTTTACATATTTTTTGATGCTATATTATACAATAAATAAATGAATAAAACATACACATTATAGATATGATTAAAATATTTTATCTTAAAAAAAAGTTTCTGCTAAAAAGGTGGGAGGTAAACT
This sequence comes from Argiope argentata, assembly GCA_026289955.1. NCBI lineage: Eukaryota > Metazoa > Arthropoda > Arachnida > Araneae > Araneidae > Argiope > Argiope argentata. Next base: position 465,197 of record JAOUZG010049421.1, read on the forward strand.
TGAAATAGAAAAACAGACGAAATTTTTTGGTGATTATATATAGAACACAATTTAAATTTTGAGAAAAAAAAAATTAGTAATCAAAATTAGTAAAAATTAATGAAATTGCTGGTACTTAATATTTGAAGTTAATTGATTTTATGTTGGACTTAAGATGGGTTGGGGCAATATATAGGATAGAAGAAAGGTTCTTATCTGCTACTCTATTTCTTATTTTTGATTTGTTTAAATTAATTAGTGATAAAGTCTGCTTACAAATGTAAGTGCAGCCAAAAAAAGTTGCATATGTAGCTTCATTTTGTTTTAAGCATGAAAATTTCTCGGGTAAGTATTTATAAAATTCTAAAATCGGTTTTTCTTTGAATTGATTTTTTCTTAAATCAGAATTCTGTAAATCGATTAAGGCTAACTGCATATTTTCATCCACTACATTCAGATCAACAGAAAATAGAGAAGAAAATACATCAATTATTGTTTGAAACTTTTCAAAATCTGAAAACCGATTAACTATGAAAGCATTTCACAACTTGAATTTAATCCTCAAACTGCATTTCAATTGTGGAAATTTTTTATGCATTTTTTAGCAATAGGAAAAGAATGCAAAATTTTTAGTTTTCAGTTGATTTTGAAAAAACCATAACTTCTGTTTAGCCCTTAATAACCTAGAGTTTCAATTTTGATACCAATCTTTTAAACCAATTGTTCACATTACTATTAGTTTTTTTTTATAGGTTGGCTGTACGTATTTTACTGTTGTATAATATTCTTTCCAACGAAATAAAAACTTACCTCCTGCTCCTGTAAAAAGTGTCGTTATGAAGTGATATAAAAAATAAATCACTTTCGTAAATCAGGCTACTAAGGGTTAAATACTGTTAATTACTTTTTAATTGGAAAATGAATTGATTTTTTCTGGTAATTTTGTGTTAAGTCATTCAAATGGCCTGTTATATCTTACAGAAAAGCCAAATTACACGGGAAACTTGCTTCTTTTAAACGTCTGGTATTTCTACCATGGTCACTTAAAAATGTAACAATTTCATCAAATAGTTCCATAAAACTCTTAAGGGCAACTTTTCGGCTGAGCCATCTAACTTCGGTAAATTAAAGAATATCAGAAGGCAGATAATCAAATTCCTTTAAAAATTCTTTGAATTCTCTATGTTTGAGGGCATTACTATGAATAAAGTTAATTCTTTACCTCATAAATACTCTTGAAGAATAATGCAAAGAAACTGCAACCATTCTACACTGCACTAGGCAAGACATTCTGCTAACAGCGTAACCATTCCAATTTTTGCACCAATCATATATTTTGCTCCATCTGTCGTAATGCTGGCCCAATTGTTCATGCTTAAGGAAGCTACATTGCACAAACGTATCAAATTGAAAAGAAGTTCACTTCCCTTTGTTTGCCCCTTCTTAGGAACATTCCAAGTCATTACATTTTTCAAGATAAAATCTTCCGAAACATAAAAATTTTTAATATTTCTACAAACTAAACAAGTAATTGGACCATGGATGTTCGATTGGTAAATTCATTAACAGCTAAAGATAAATATACAAAGTTTGAAGCAGTGAATTTTACTTTTTTTTTCAATGTCTTCTTTCAACATTTAATAGTCATTCTATTTAAGCCTATCCCCATCCCCATCTGAAAACGGTCAATCTTCTTTAGCTATAATTTTAGAGTTTTTTTTTTATGCACCATTCCACATTTGAATCCAATTCAGATGCATGTTTTTGAAAGAAAAAAAAAATTGCTTGCATGCTCAACGAATTTTTGAATTGTTCAATTTTTTGCGATCGTTCATATCCTTTCATGGATGTATAAAGTCCGTCTCATAATGCCGCATTACTTTATACTCTTTCGCCACTGCATCTTGCAAGTACTTATTAAGTATGTGACACAATCATTATACTAGATAAAACAATATTTATCTGTCCATGAATCTTGAAATTTCTGATTTTAAAAATACCCTTTCCTTTTCTCTCTCATTTTACTAAAATATTTCGATATGCCTTTATAAAATAAATGATATTGAACTAAAATTGCAAATTCAAAAGAGAATACCTCACCAATTCTGTGGCTTTGTTTACGAAATAACCGATCTGCTAATAAATCAGCGCTGTGCTGTTTATTAGAAAGACTGCCGCGATCACGGACGACAGTTAGTAGAGATCGCCCCGACACTAGCGTCTCAATCCAAACGTAATCCCTATGGGATGGACGAATCCATCGCGAGCTGTATTTTTCACAGGTAGGGACGTTTGAGTGAGAGGGGCACCAGGGATAAGCGTTGGGTTTTGAATGTTGAGTTGTATCACAACACTTTTCCCGGTTCAGTCAATCGTGTTTCGCAGAGCAGGATGTAGGTATTGTTATGAGTTGCATTTCATAAACGGATTATTTATCATATAGAAATGTATAAATTACATAATGAATGAAGAGGCAATGTGGTATAGATATGTAAGTTTCATAATATGGAAATAAAACAAATCTTTATCTATCTCATACATGTTGATTTTTTTGTCATATTATTCTGCTTTACTGTACGGTCACCCTTGGCGACTTTTTCAAAAGTTGGCGATAATTAGTTTTTTTGGCAACCTTGGAGATAAATAATTTTTTTGGCAACCTGCCAAAAACTGGAATTTCCCCAGAAATTGAGTTTCCCCATTTCGAACTTCGGTGATATATGGTAATTAAAACCATTCAATGTGGCTCAGCTTTACTGTTCCTTATTTCCTAACATAACCCATAAAAGCTTTGCACTTTTATTTTGTTACAATCCAGAAGTTCGTTATTCCTCTCCGCAACTTTTCAGCCATTTTCTATGCTCTGTTTTAGTTCTCGCTTCGAAGTCGCCAAAATAACGACTTTTGGCGCGATTTTGAAAAATTCGCCAAGGGTGACCGTACAGTAAAGTTCTACCTAGAATTTAATTATTTTTTTTAAGAATAGGGAATGTTTTAAAAAAAGAATAGACAGTAGTTGTTCTGCGAGTGTGAAGGGAAATATAATCATCAGAAGAATATTTTTCTCTGACAACAAATATATTGTATTCCTTCAAAGTTTTAAAAAACATTTTTTTAAAAAAACAGAAACAGTGCAAATTAGATATAAGTGAAAAGTATACAGACAAAAAGTACTTTCAAGATTCATTAATGTCAGCGAATTCTGAACCCTCTAAAAGTAGTAATAGAAATAATAAAAAACCAACAGTAGAAAACGATTAAAAAGCCACTAAATACATAAAAACCACAAAACGTATTAAATATCCATTAAATAAGTAAAATGTTTACTGATAAAATATGTTTTAAGTTCATCTGTCGACACGTGGTTTGGAAAAAGAGACACCAATCTTTCCCACCTCGCCGGGAAAAGTGTTGTGATACACCTCAACATTTAGATGCCAACGCTTATCCCTGTGGCCCCTCTCAGTCCAACATTCCTACCTACGAAAAGTACAGTTACTGATGGATTCGTCCATCCCATAGGGATTTACGTTAGGATTGAGACGCTAGTCGCCCCGACCAAAACAACCTCAATTAAGTACAATCACAGCGCAGTTTACAAAAGTATTAGTGAGCTAACGTTAAATGTGAACCTTGCTCTGATTGGACGTCTAAAAGGTTGACATCAGGTATTGCAGTGTTAAACTTATCATTGGGGTTAATTCATGTGACGTAATAGGTACATGACATCTCGCTTCTGCGCATGGCATCTAAATCTTTATCCGCAACGCTTTCCTCGTTAAGTCTGTCATTAACGTCCTCCACCAAGTATGAAGCGGATTTTTTGTTTACATTTGTAGCTGTAATTTTGAGTCGTTTTCTTTTCTCCTGTTAAAGTTATTAGATGAAATACTAGTGTGCTGCTGGATGCTTTAATGCGAAAGACAAGTTATTGCCATGATAAAATGCATTTTTTTTAGTTTTCTTTCACTAATCCTGACATTGATTCTTAACTTTGGAATAAAAGGTTGTTGTTTTCGAAGTTGTGATATGCGCCGTTTATTTTCAAGAATTCATTTAGTGCTTTTATATTCACAAAATTTTGAAACTCAAAAACTATTCCAGTAATTTTTTTTAGAAAACCCTCTCAAAGGAAAAGAAATCGGTACGTGATTTGCTGTCTAAAACAAATGAGGACAATTAAACAAAATCTTCAGTGCATTTCTAATTTTCTTTATTGACATCTGATGGAATTTTCTGATAATTTTGAATATGCTTAGACGATTTTGAAATGTTGACATAAATATTACATAACATTTATCCAACAAAATCTTATTTAAATTTAATTGATGAAAGTAAACAAACTTTTATTGTAAAAACTATCTATCTCTCTTAACTGAAAATTAGCAGCTGTAATGCTGACTTGGAAGGAACTGAACAAATTTCAAATTTTGAAATTTGTTCTTCTGAACAAATTTCAAAATACATATTAAATAAATGTATCTTTTCCAATTACTGAAAATCCAATTTTCTTATTGATTGTTACCAGCATTTATAATTGATGTATTGTATTAAATGTGCTCTTAATTTGGTAAATTGAATCCTACATACTTCAATGCTACTTTTTCTGAAATAAACCACAAATTTCAAAATGATCTTCAAGATTCTATGAAAAATATTCATTCCTGAGAATATTGTTAGTATTATTAAAATGAGGGCATTGGCAAATTTCACTAAAGAAAGGGTTTTCTCTCAATTCTTCTTTTAATTTTGAAGATCTTCAAAAATTAAATATGTTGTAGCATTTATTTAATTTTTTTGTAAAAATTAAAAATCCATTTGATTTTTGAGATAAAGATTCCAGATTTATTATTGTCTGCATAGAAACCTATCAATCCAAGAGAACAGCAAATGACTTCCAGTTTTTGTAAGGAAGCAAATATTCTAAAAGATATGATAGTCATAATACCCTCAAGAGCTGTCAACTTCATTTCACCATCACACTGTGATAGCATATCTGACAAGGAATTTTTTTTTAAAAAAAAAGCTATCTGATGGATGTATTGGAACCAAATGATTTTGTGATGACAGATAAAAGTTTTCAAATTGAACAAGAACTTAAAAAAAGGATATAAATTGAAAATAAGCTTTTAAAGGACTTTACTCAGTTTAATATTACTGAAAGAATTGATAACTGCTAGATATCTCATATAAGATTACAGTGGAAAGAGCCATTTCAAAAATTATAATGAATAAATATTTTGTAGGGGTTTTCCTTTATACATGCTTATATAATATTAATTATTTGAATGTTGTATAACTTTCAAAGGCAGGTAATTAATATTAAATAATTTTTTGTATTTGTTTTTTTAGTTTTTAACATTATAATAAAATGTATTTTGAGGTTTTACTTTTTGAGTGTGAACCTTAAAGCTTTCTTTGCATTGTAGTAATCCATATTATTTTGTTATTGCCATATAATCACATCTAATAACTGAAAAGCAAAATGGAAGGCTCCAGAGATCTTTATTACTAGTTTTTTAAATACATTTGTTTATTTGTAATGGATTCAAGTCACATTTATGTCTAGCAACTGTTGCTATAGTTAGAATGAAATGTCATTAGTTTCTTTATTTAAACTGAAATCGATATTTGTTATATATTTTTTATTTCCATCTGCCTTGCTTTATGGATGTTTCATTTTTTCCTATTTCTTTAATCTATTGATTTTGAATCATAAAATTCTATAAAGGCATATTCTTTCAACTCCTCTTTATATCCTATTTTTCTTTTATATTTGTATATATCATCATCTTATTCTTGTTTATTAAATTTACTGTATTGTATGTTTTATTTTAAATTCATTCAGAGTAATTTTTATTTTTAAAATACATTTCAGATATGTTCTGCTTTAAAAGTATATTGCTCAACATTATGTTTTTAAAGGTGATAAAGAAAATGTTGTTCAGTATTCAGGATGTTTCTGTTGAATAAAATTATTTCATCATTTACTTTGACCTTCTTGCCATACTATGTTTATATTTTTTGTGCCTAGAAAAAGAAATGTTGATAAACAGATTTTGAGTTTTTTTTTTAAATAGGTAAGAGCACTGAAACATCCATTTAAACATATTTTTTCAAACAATTATCATGTATTTTATCTTTAAAATTTGTAAATAAGTATTATGATGGCATAATTTTACTTGTTTGTCCTTTAATGATTTCTATAAATTGCAATAAAATAACTGGTACTGGATGCATAAATTTTAAAAAAAAATTATCAATACCCTTTATAGTTCATAATTTGCAATTGTAACAAACATTTATTCAATACATAAAATTTTGAGTTTCATGTTTTTTTCTTCTGAGCAAACTGGAAACATCAGTCTCAAATAAAAATCATTTAGTTCTATGTTTTTTTTTTTATTTTATTATTATTATTATTACTTATTTAACTTTGCGATGTAAATTATCATCGCCGTGAGTTTGAAGAATGATTCTACAGTAACCTAATTCGGAAGCATTTGCATGGATCTTCAATTTGGAACCTTGTTTGTATAAATGTAAAACAAGATTTTGCAATGAAACTCTTTTAAGAGTCGTACAAACTTTTTTTAGGCGGACCGAATTCAAATGTTAACATCCTTTCTAAGTAAATTGCTCAGAGCACTAGCTGCTAAAGCCTAATCTTTAATGTACTTTCTAAAATATCCGTTAATTCAGAAAACTGATTTTTTTTACATTACGGTATTGAGGAAATTTAATACCACAGAAGTTTTCTCAGTTGATGGTCTAATTCGTCCCTTTTCGATGCGTTGCCTCCCTCCCTATTTTTTTCTTTCATAATCTTTTTAGATTGGGCTGCAGATTCCTGTAGTATCACTCTCCAAATGAAGAACTTTGTGACCATGACAGATTTAAACGCGCACCACCCAGGGAAAGTCTTCTATTGTCAGGTTCGAACTCGCAGTCCAAGGGATGCGAATTCAATGCTCTACCATCTAGTCTATCCTGGCCTAACAATTACAATTACTATAAATAACTGATCAAGAAATTATACTAACAATGAATTTTCAATGCGAATAATCTACATACAAATCGCCTCTTATATGGCGCAGTCAAAATTTTTTTCAAAAAGAGCCTAAAACTCTTCTGCAGAAACTTCAAAAATTGCTAGCTACGAAGAAACGAAACGATGCCATAAATTGGTAGAGATCTTCCGTTGAAGTTGCGTGAGATTCCAATGGATTTGATTACAAAGAAATAGCAAGTATCATCCTCGTACGCCTATGCCTCACCCAGGTAAGTTTTTTTTTATTTTTTTGAAGAAAACGTTATTATTTTTCGTAGAATTTGGAAAAATTAACCTTCCGCTAAAAAAATTATTCAATTTCTCTTTCGTTAAAAAAAAACGTCGCCAAACATATTTGGCTCAACTACGCTTCTCGCCAAGGACAACTGTAATTTTTCTTTCATTATGTCAACAAATGAAATTATTATTAATTCTTCCGAAGCGCAATCGCTGAATCAATCAACGGTAGCTCAGTTGCAAATAAATTTACGTTTGAGAAAACTTTTAACCACCGGAAATAAGAATGATTTAATTTTGCGCATTATTGAGGATAATATTAAAAGAAATGAAAATGGAACTTTAAATGAATTAGATATTCTTCGTACGCAATCGAAAAAGTATAATGAAAATTTTGATGAAACAATTCCTGATAAAACAGAATTGTTGAATGAAATTGAAGTGCTATGTAAACAGATAGAACTGTTAAGTAATCGTTCTTGTCCCTCGCCTTCCCCTCCTTCTCAAATAGATCCGAATATTTCTGCAATTCTCGCTACGTTGATGGAGACTCAAAAATTATAATTAAATAAACATTTAAACTCGTCAAATGTCATTCAAATACGTTCACAAATGATACGGCAAATTCAATTAAAATATTTCAAGTAGATGCCATTGACAATGATCTCGAATAACTTAAAGAGGTTGAAAATTTTCAATGTTAGCAAATTGGTCAGACGAACTAAAATTAACAAATGCTATTTCTCGCCTTTCTGGTTCTGCAAAAATTGGCAATGGGGTCAATTCATGTGACGTAAAAAGTACATGACATGTGACTTACTTCTGCGCACTTCTCTGGCATTTAGATCTTCATCTGCAACGCCTTCCTCAACGAGTCTGCCATTAACGCCCTCCACCAAGTATGAAGCGGATTTTTTGTTTACATTTGTAGCTGTAATTTTGAGTCGTTTTCTTTCCTCCTATTAATGTTAAAAGATGGAATAATGATGTGCTGCTGGATGCTTTAATGCGAAACACTCGTTAGTGCCATGATAAGATGCATTTTTTTTTTTTTGTTTCCTTTCAACACTCTAGATATCGGTTGTTAGCTTTGTAATAAAAGGTTGTAGTTTTCGAAGTTGGTGATATGCAACGTTTATTTTGAAGTATTCATTCACTGTGCTTCTATTTACGAAATACAAAAAATTGAAACCCAAAACTGTTAAAGTAAGTTTTTAGAAAACCCTCTTGAAGGAAAAGAAATCAGTACGCGTTTTGCCGTCAAAAACAAATGGGGGGGGGGGGGCTATTTAATTAAAGTCATCAGTGCATTTATAATTTTCTTCATTGGCATTTGATGAAATTTTCTAATAATTTTGAATATGTTTAGAATATTTTGAAATGCCTACATGAATATTACATCACTTTTCCCCCTCAAAATCTTATCTACATTTAATTGATGTGTAGTGCCTAAATTCTGATCGCTGAAGTATTATTTTTTGTATCCCGTGCATCAGCGGAAATGCAAGATTTATTATTGTGATTTTAAAAAAATATTATCCTCGCTGACTCTCTGTATTTCCGCACTTTTTATGATGTATCTAAATATTTTTGCTTATTTGTTTTTCCGAGTTGGCAACCGAAAATTGTTTTTAAAAATTAATGTTTACTTTGTTTCTGTTAATAAAGTTTTTTTCGTAGAGTCGATGTTATTCCAAATGATTTAACTCACTTAATTATCTAATATGTGTGCATAACATCAAAAATATCTTTACATTGGTGACCTTGGACTTCAATTTCGAACGTTGAAAAGCTATTTTTATTGTGGTAAAAAACGAAGTACGTTAAATCCTTTTTAATACCGTTATTGTGTTATCTTTTCATTGTGGTTGATAATAACTCAAATATGGACTCTGAGTTGAGCAGAATCACTGTTAAACCGCCAGTGTTTTGGAAAAATAAACCAAAACTTTGGTTTATACAACTTGAAGCCCAATTTTTCAATAGCAACATTACTCAAGATATTACTAAATTTAACACAGTCGTAGCAGCGCTCGACGAAAATGTGTTAGAGTTCGTTGTAGATGTTTTATCGCATTCACCAAGTCAGAATAAATACGAAACTTTAAAAAATGCTCTTCTAACCCGGTTAACCGACACAGAAGAATCTCGATTAACAAAACTACTCACTGAAATTGATCTCGGCGACAAACGCCCATCTGACTTATTGCGGCATATGAAAGGTTTGGCTGGCAATTCTATCTCAGAAGAAGTTTTAAAATCACTTTGGCTTCAGCGTTTGCCTCAACAAGTACAAGCCATATTGTCTATTAGTAAAGATCCACCGGACAATATCGCGGAAATGGCAGATAAAATAATTAGTGTCTACAATTATTCAGAATCATTTTCCATTGCACAATCCAATACTACTAATTCATCATCCATTGGAAGCAAAAAAATTGAAACGTTAGTAGCCGGCATTGCATCACTCACAAAACAATTCGAAGAATTTGTACATCGTCGACGGTCACGCAGCAAGTCCAGAAACTTCAGAGGGCGAAACAGCAGATCCAGATCTCGTTCAACTCATCATAAATTCTGCTGGTACCATTTTAAATTTGGTGTCAATGCTAAAAAGTACATCTCCCCTTGCGAATTTAGAAATCCTAACTCGCCATTGGTCTCGGAAAACTAAATGGCCGGTTGCTTGAGGAGGCCAACGACCATGGCCGTTTAAATTGTCGCCTTTTTATATTTGATAATCGAGCCATAAAAATTATTTGATTGATACAGGAGCTGGTGTATCAGTAATACCTTTATCCAAATTAAGTAATCGGACTCCTTCAGAATTTAAACTGTTTGCAGCTAATTCAACACCAATTAAAACTTATGGAACACAATTAGTTAAACTCGATCTTGGTTTACGAAGAAAATTCGACTGGCAGTTCGCAGTCGCCGATGTTTCAAATCCTATCATTGGTGCTGATTTTTTACAGAACTAAGGTCTTCTAGTTGACTTAAAGCGAAAACGGTTGATTGATCCCCTAACTTCGCTTTACGCACCAGCTAAAGTAATGAGAGGTCCATCCTCGTCTTTAACGCCACTCGATTGTAGAAGCCTGGATCCCAACATTCGTATGCTTTTGAAAGAATTCAACAATATCACGTCAGAAAATTTTAAATTAAAGAAGAGCGAAACCAAACATCTTGTTACTCATTCTATCATTACAAGAGGCCCTCCTGTCACCTCAAAAGTTCGTCGCCTAGCATCTGACAAGCTCAAGATAGCAAAAGAGGAATTCTCATACACACTGCTCAAAACAATTAGGGGAGCACATGGTTTTAAGAGAATTACGCAAAGATGTCTACCAATAAGTAACATAAAATGAATCATCTATAAATTACAGCCTACCAGGAAAAGGAAGAAGAAAACTTTATATGCAAATCAAAGTTCATGAAGTCAAAAACCAGAAAAAAGAGGTAAGGCCAGAAATCGGGATGTTGCAGAAACGTCTGTTTTATTTTTGATTGTGCAGTCTTTCTGTTTTTGAGAGAAGCTTATGAGAATGTCTGAACAACGTGATTTACCGGAATCCATGGCATGGCATGTCATAGGCCGACTGGAATCAGGCCAAACGCAACGGAGTATCGCGGACACTGTTGGAGTCACCAGATGTGTTGTTGCAAGGCTATGGAATCGATTCCAAGAAACAGGAAATGTTAGACGTCAACCAGGGCAAGGTCGGCCACGCGCCACAACAGCAACTGATGATCGGTATATACGGTTAACAGCCCGTCGAAACAGAACAGAGAATGCTACTCAGCTGCAAAGACAGTTGTTGTTGGCAACAGGACGAAGGGTGTCCAGCCAAACAGTACGTAATAGGCTTCATGGGGGAGGGCTCTATGAACGTAGGCCAATGGTCTGCATTCCGTTGACCCCACGCCACCGTGCGGCCCAAAGAAGATGGGCTGCTGAATATCGAGATTGGCAGCAATATGATTGGAGCCAAGTGCTGTTTACAGATGAGTCCCCATTCAGTCTGGAGTGTGACACTCGACGTGTTCTGGTATGGCGGGAGAGGCGCACTCGAAATAACCCCGCATTCGTTCGTGAAAGATCACAATATAGACGAGCTGGTTGGATGGAATGGAGTGGAATCAGCATAGGCGGACGTACTGACCTGCATATCATTCGAAATGGCACTTTGACGGGCCGCAGGTATGCAGACGAGATACTGCGATCTCATGTCATCCCTTACACTGGAGCCATTGGCGATTCCTTTATTTTCCAGGATGATAATGCCCGACCGCATAGAGCTCGTCTGGTGGAGAACATGCTTGAAGCTGAAACAATACAGCGTATGGAATGGCCAGAGAGCAATGCTGACTTGAATCCAATCAAGCATGTTTGGGGCATGCTCGGACGATGCATTGTTGCGCGGTCAAGGCCGCCAGGGACTGTCCCAGACTTGGATATTACACTTCTTGAGGAATGGAACAGTATTCCCCAAAGTCTGATCGATAACCTCATCGCATCCATGGCAAACAGGTGTGCACCAGTCTTAGCTATTCAAGGAGACCACAAGCCCTATTAAAACTCATGCATCAGGTCTATTCAGAGCCTTTTTTATCGTTTACATGTAACCAAATTGTTGCCCTAAATCATCTTTTCATGTTTTTTCCATATTTTCAAAGAATTAAAGCTTAATTCCAAATTGTTTTATTTTTTTTCTCTGTATTGCGCATGGATACACATGTACTACCCATTGTATGCCAATACGTGGCTGTCTCGCACGGTTTTCTAGATTTTTTTTTTTGCTTGCTCCCCTAATTGTTTTGAGCAGTGTATGTTGGAGCAGGGAATTTGCAGACCTTCAAGCAGTCCTTGGTTAAGTCCGTTACATCTAGTACCAAAGAAAACAGGTGGCTGGAGACCTTGCGGGGACTACAGAGCTCTGAATGCTGCTACCCAACCTGACAGATATCCCATTCCTCATTTACATGATTTTACTCAAAATTTATATGGATGTAAATATTTTTCCACCCTTGATTTAGAAAGAGTTTACCATCAGATCCCAATTGAATCATCTGATATAGAAAAAAAACAGCCATTTGTACCCCTTTCGGTTTATTTGAGTTCACAAGAATGACTTTCGGTTTGCGCAATGCAGCTCAAACTTTTCAACGATTTCTTCATTCTGTGTTACGAGACTTGGATTTTTGCTTCAGCTATATTGATGATATTCTCATCTCATCGAAGGATGAAGCTCAGCATCTTAATCATCTTAGGCAAGTTTTTCAACGCCTTCAAGATGCTGGTCTGATATTAAAAGTTTCAAAACGTAAATTCTCCGAAAAAGAAGTAAATTTTTTAGGTCATCGAATTTCTGCAAATGGTATCGAACTAACAAAAGAAAGAGTAAAAGTTATCGAAGATTTTAAGCTCCCGAAAACAGTTAACTCTTTAACCTCCAAGCCCTTTTAAAGATGCACTCCCTTTAACATCCAGACTTTCTGAGGTGTCTCTGGACAAAATGGACTCTTCCAAACTGAGGGTCATTTACTTCTTGGGGTCCGAAGTAATAAATCTGTCACAGTTTTCCTTTGAGCAATTGCTTTGCGGTTTTCCGACAAGGAGTTGCATTTTCAACCGGTCGAAGTGTTCTAATGTGTTGATAATTTTTAGCGTGTAACGTTTCGTTTATCGACTTTACGGGGTATTTTTTTCATCACCAAATATTTGATAATTTTTTTAATAATGTTATTTCGAAAATAGTTTTTTTTTTAAATTTATATTAGATTTCAAACATTTGAAATAAAAACTGGCATCAATGTCAACTTCAAAAGCATCTTTAATTTTTTTTTTAATTTTCCCCCGATATACTTTTAAAATATTAATACAATATTGTACTGTCAAAATTAAATAATACGTCATATATTAGAATGTAATTTCCTTTACATTATAATAGTATGCGACGTGTATATTGTATAAACTAGCCGCCTTTGGCGACCAGTCGGTTCGCCAATATTAATGCCGACTAAAGGGTTAAATCATTTTTATATATAACTTGTTCTCATAATAAATTTTTCAGCAAAATATTTTTCAGCTTCAAATTTCGATAGTCATATAACTCACTTATACTATTATGTAGGCCTTAAACAATCCTCTCTTTGAAGTCCGCATCTCTCTCTGATTTTCTATCAGTGCACGTAAAATTCACTTTTAAATTAAATTGAAAATGATGAAACTTCAATTAATACAACGACCTCGTAACTCAATCGAAGCATGTCTTTAAATAAAACTAAGAACTGAAAGCAGAATAGTCCGACATTGAATATTTATGTTCAATACAGAAATTGAAACATTATAATTTTTTTTATAATTTATATCTCAAGGAATTATTCAGCAAACATTTCACAGATTAAATAAAATATTCAGTTTTTTTATTTTATTTTTAGATGTATGTAAATGCTCTCTACAAAAACCTTTTTTTTTGTTTATAAATATATTTCAAAAAATTATGGTTTCAATTCTTTTGGTTTTATAGATTCGTATTTGTAAAATATTCTTAATATTTCAACTTCTAAATAAATAAATAAGCATTTCTATCTTCTTCAAATCTGGCTGATTTATTCAGTTCTAAATATTGCAAGTTTAGAACAATCATCATTATCATAATCTAGACCAATTATTCTAGAGTAACTCTGATTGGCTTCTTTGAGTTCTTGATAAAGTGATCTAAAATCGCCAGTTTTTACCGTAATAGTTATATTGAAATTTTCATAGATCGATCAGCTTTGATGATTGATTTAGTTGCTTGGATTTTATTTAAGGACTTATTTAATCAAGGACTTTTGTCTCAAGAAATTATTATTATTTAAGGACTTATTGTCTCAAGAATATTTTGTTAAATATGATTCACAGAGAAGATGATGTATGTAAAAATTTAATTCATCAGCATTTTTTTCCCTAAATCTATAATTATATATTTCACTTGGACCAATTGCTAAGAGATTATTTATATCTCTCCTCAAAAAATTAAGAAATTAGATGTTGGGCTCCGATTACAGAAGATGCCTTGTAGATATTGAGCCATATTTGCCTTAAATAAAATTGTTTAATTGGATTAGTAATATGTGTATAGTAAAATATCATAGAAAACGTTTCCATCCATTTATTTTCCAAAATTATCATGTTTCATATTTATTTCATTTTATACAGACACGTGCCGAAAATGACATTTTTATATGTTTAATTTGGAATGATATTTGATTTATTTTTTCTCGTGAGAGAACACGATATTGTTTTGGTAGAAAGTTTTGATGTCTCCGAAATTTGCGGGTAAAAATAGTTTTATATGCTTTTACAAATTTTGCATTGTTAATTATTACGTATGCTTTTTTGAAAGAAGATGCGTTTTCATTTCGCATGATTCATTAAAATGCGGAGAAAAATTACAATCACGAAGGTGAATTCTTTGATTTGCACAAAATATCTTCTTCACATTGCTTTTTGTTCTTTGTTTCTTTGAAATGACGTCCTTTTAAAAGATCGTTTAAAATTTCTTGCTTTTAAATAATTAATCTCGCTCGCAGAAGATTATCGTTTGGTGCTTTTCTAAAAATTCTTTTTCAGTTTTAACTTTCACTCTTTTTTAATATATTTTTATTTTGTATTTTTATTTATTTTAATTCTTTAATTGAATTATTAAATTTGATATTGCAAACGATTTTCACTTGCATTTATTGTTTAAAAAATATCACATTTCCTATTTAATTCATTTCATATAATCACGTGATGAAAATTGTATTTTTCTGTTTTAATTTTGGTATTAATTTTTTTTAAATCAGAACTTCTGAAAATGTGATGGCAACATTTTATTAAAAGTTGATTTTTTTTTTTTTTTTTTGAGATCCTCGAGAAAAATTTTTATTATTATTATTATTATTTTGCGAAATAAATTGTTGAAAAAAAAACGATTAAATTAAATGTTTAAAAATTCATTAAAAATAGAGTTTTAATTCGTAGGTGAAAACATTAGTATCATTGAAAAGCTAATTTTTTGCGCTTTAACTTGATGCAAAAATCAATTTTGTGCTGTAATATTTTCGGAAGTTATAGCGAAAAAACGTTAAAATTTGGTTTATTTTTTAATTAATTAAATTTTTAATTAGAAATTCGAAAAAAGGGCTCCGAGGTGCATATTCCCGGCACCCAAGGTATACATATACCAAATTTGGTAGCTGTAGGTCGAACGGTCTGGCCTGTACATCGCCAACAGACACACACACATTGTGCTTTATTATAAGTAAAGATAAAGATAAAGATGAACGCAGTTAAGATATTTTTACATGGTACAGATGTCAATGCAATTCAGTGATAGACGAGATAATGTTTTAAATCTTTATTTAATATTAAAATAAAAGCATGCCTTGAATTTTTAAAAAAAATTGTGAAAACAAGCGCCTTTGAAAAGACACTTCTAAAATATGTTTTTTTTTTTTTTTACATTCAGTTAAGAATTCTTTTATTTATTGCCGTCAGTATTACCTTTATTTAATATATATTGTTACTCTAATTGAATTTAAGAATATAAAATATCATTTTGAATTTTGAATCGTAATACAAAGAGTTTTTTTTTTTTTTACCTTCAATTAAACAAAAATGATTTCAAATTTTGTTTCCGACAGCTTATACATTCTTGTTTCTGCTTAAGTAATCGAAAAGGAGTGTTAGATAAATATACATTCCAAAAATATTTTTATCTCATCTATAAAAGCAATTCGATAAATCAAATAAAAATTTTTAAACATTATTTAATACTGACATAAAAAAAATTGTTCAATAAAATGAGAGAAAAATTACTCAGGGAAATATATATCTCAAACACGTTCCTTCAGTTTTTAGCCTGAGCATTGTACTTTAGTTCATCATAAATATTACTTTTTTTGGTATAAACCGTCATGCTAAATTTTTCAAGCATAATTTTGGATTTTAAATTGTTATTTGAGTTTTCTTTAGTATTGTTAAGACATGATCTAATTACAATGAAATAAAATGAATTTTAGAATGAACGTTCCATATTAAGTTTCTATAAATTTACGCATGAGTGTATCACGCACAAATTCTTAATAAATCACTTTTCAATCATTGAAATAAAAGTTAGGACAAATATCTACACAAAAAAAATCCTTATTTTTCATAAAACTGCTAAAATGTCATTAAAACAATCGTTTGTCAATAGTAGATAAATTGACATATGTAACTGTTTAATTTTTTGTTACATCAAAATAAAGCAGGAAATAGATGGGATGGTTTTAAAACTTCATTTTACAATGAAGCAAGAAAAATAAATGAAATTCGAGAAAAGGTAAAACATCAAAACAGCTAAAACATTATTTTTTGACCAACCATCATCGTCGTTTAACAGATCACTGTCACTTCATCAGTAGCAGATAAAATTGTTTCAATTTAAAAAGGTAAAATTGTTTTAATTAAAAATTACTGAAAAAAAACGATTCACAATTTGTATAATAAAAAGTAGAAATTCACAACAGTAGAAAAATTTGCTGAATGGCATTCGTGCAAGGAACGCAACATTTATATAGCTTATCTCACTCTAAGAAGGAGGGAAAAAAGAAAAATCCCATTAGGAGGGTATTGCTGTTTGAGAGACGTTGTTTGTCCCCGGCATTTAAACTTCTGACGACCGTTTCATGATAGTTTTAGTAGCTAGAAATATAAAACGATTGCCCTCCACAGTCACAAGAGTCGCTGCTCGTTTTCTGAGAAAGTTACTATGTAAATAGGCCACAAAGTCAACGCATTAGTTTTCCTTTACACCTTTATAGAAGTATTAATATTTAAAACGAGCTTATGATGTTTTATCCAAAGGAAAAAAAATTACGTTTCGGAATGCTTACATATTCATCGTTAACAGAGAACTTCTGTGGAAAACTTCTTTATAAGTAGCCATAAAATCTTACTAATTTTGAGATATCAACACGTGGAAACAGAAACTTAAAGCCCTTTCAAAACACAACATATGTGCAAACAACCTATTTTGTGAATCCCTCCGCACCCCTACCGCCTTAAGGCACGGGGGAACCTTCTGTAAAAAAACCGCGCTCGCCAATGATAAAACGAATCTCCTGCAGTGCTTAACACAGCTGCCGATTTAAAAACCCACCTCTCCTAAAACGCAAGCAAACGCCCCAAACCGACTGACTTGGAGGTTTGGGATAAATTTCCAAAACGCTCGAAACCGCCCGGCTGGCATCGAGAGGGTTAAACAATTAAGAAGATTTTTGGGAATTATTAATTTTTATAGAAGATTTATTCTTCAAGCAGCTCAACATCAAGCGAGCTTGTACGATTACATAAAAAGTAGCAAAAAGAATGATAATCGAATCAACAATTGGACTGATAAATCAATACAAGCCTTTGAGCAATGCAAAGAGCAGCTGCGTACAGCAACTATTCTGGCACACCCTTCACCAACAGCTAAATTTTGCCTGATGGTAGATGCCTCAGATAAAGCTTTGGGATCTGTCGTTCAGCAATATGTTAATGGACAGTGGCAACCATCAGGATTCTTTTCCGTTCGCTTAACTCCAGCTCAACAAAATTACTCTACATATGACAGAGAACCCTTGGCAGCATACTCTTCAATCAAACATTTTCGTTATTTATTGGAAGGTCGTGAATTTACACTTTTCACGGACCACAAGCCTCTCACTTTTGCATTTCGACAAAAATTAGAAAAAGCATCACCTCGACAACAAAGGCACCTTGAATATATCGGACAATTCACTACAGACATCCAACATATTTCTGGTAAAGACAGTGTAATAGCTGATGCCCTGTCAAGTATAAATGAAATTCATATTCCCTCCCAAATTGATTATGAAGCCATATCCAAATCTCAAGAGACAGATACGGAATTGAAAGAAATTCTTTCTTTTCCAAATTCTTCCTTGAAGATGCAAAAGTTACCCTTTGTCGGAACAAAATCTTTTATTTACTGTGATACTTCTCGAAATTCTCCACGACCATATATACCACCTGATTTCAGAAAACCAGTATTTCACAGTGTTCATAGTTCCTCACATCCGGGAATCAAATCTACAGTCAAACTTCTGACATCAAAATTCTAGACATGTCCACAGTCCATATCAACAATATAAAACCGTCAGTCAACGATCCAGCGAAATAAACTTGGATATCATTGGCCCATTACCATCTTCAGAAGGTTTTCGTTATTACTTAACCATCATCGATAGATACTCCCGTTGGACAGAGGCTATTCCGATTTTGGACATCACAGCCGATACAGTTGCTGACAACCTCGTTAAGAATTGGATTTCACGCTTTGGATCTCCTATGATCATTACAACCGATCAAGGAACGCAGTTCGAATCCCAGCTATTTCTTGAATTATCAAAGCTCATTGGATTTAAGAGGAATCGAACAACAGCGTACCATCCACAAGCCAACGGCTGCATCGAACGCTGGCACCGAACACTCAAATCTGCCATAATGTGTCATGCAAATCCAAGGTGGTCACGATCACTTCCAGTCATTCTCCTAGGACTACGCACAACTTGGCATTCGGATTTCAACTCTACGCCAGCTGAACTACTTTATGGGGAAAACATCAGACTGCCCTGTGACTTCTTTGAAAACACAAAATATGAGCCTCAGTCTGAGTTTGTCAAAACGCTAAAAGAACACTTAAATAAACTAAGCCCTGTCCCTTTTACAAACCACTCAAAGCAAAAGCCATTCAATTTTCAAGACTTGACAACTTGTTCACACGTCTTCGTAAGAACCGACAGCAACCGTCAAAGTCTTCAACCACCTTACCAAGGACCATATGAGGTGCTAAATAGAACTGACAAAAATGTCACCTTTAAAATGAAGGATAAAGAAGTGAACGTGTCGATCGATAGAGTAAAACCCTGCTTTTTGGATAACTCTGACGATAAAGACAAATCAAATTATCAAGCCAACAGGGACTTTCAAGCAAAGACAATCCCAACCGAGCATCTGCAAGAAACACCTTCAACGGGATTTAAACCCAAATCTGATAAGCGTTCATGTCTTTAAGTCTCATGTCTCAAAATGCTCCAAAAGCTATCAAGAAAGTTAGGTTTGCACAGAATCATTTTCAGCATTCAACCAGAACTGGACGTGTAGTTCGATGCCCTACTCGTTACCTATAAAGACTTTTTATCGTTCGGTACCTCACTCGGCAGGGGAGTGATGTGTTGCCTAAATTCTGATCGCTGAAGTATTATTTTTTGTATCACGTGCATCAGCGGAAATGCAAGATTTATTATTGTGATTTAAAAAAAAAAAGATTATCCTCGCTGACTCACTGTATTTCCGCACTTTTTATGATGTATCTAAATATTTTTACTTATTTGTTTTTCCGAGTTGGCAACCGAAAATTGTTTTTAAAAATTAATGTTTACTTTGTTCCTGTTAATAAAGTTTTTTTCGTAGAGTCGATGTTATTCCAAATGATTTAACTCACTTAATTATCTAATATGTGTGCATAACATCAAAAATATCTCTACAGATGTAAGTAAACAAAGTTTTCTTGTAAAAAACTATCTGTCTTAGCTTAAAATTAGTAACTTTAATGTTCACTTGGGTGGAGGTGAATAAATTTCTTTAAGATTTATTAAATAAATTAATCTTTTCCAACTGCTGAAAATCCCTTTTTCCTATTGACTGTTACCAGCATTTATAATCGATACATTGTATTAAAAGTGCTTTTAATTTGATAAATTGAATGCTAAATACTTTAGTGCTATTTTTTCTGCAATAATCCACAATTTGCAAAATGAGCTTCAGGACTCTTTGAAAAATATTCATTCCTGAGAATATTGTTAATAATATTAAAATGAGGGCATTGACAAATTTCAATAAAGAAAGGTTTTTCTCTATATATATTCTTCCTCTAATTCTGAAGCAGATCTTCAAAAATTTAATATTTCAAAGTATCCATTTGATTTTTTTAAAAAAAATTAAAAATCCAGTTGATTTTTGAAAATTAAGACTTATTGTTTTCCTATATAGAAACCTACCAATCCAACAAAACAGCAAATGACTTCCAGTTATTTATAAGGAAGCAAATATTTTAAAAGATATGATAGTCGTAATGCCTTCAAAGGCTGTTGTGACGTTTCAGATAAGTAACAAGTAGGAATATATCAAACTGCATTCCCAAGGGAAAGCAACCACAGATAACGGAGGAATTTGTGAAAGGTGAAGATTGCAGACTAGACGGAACCAAGATGTCTCCTTGCTAGACGCCGTTTCCCCCTCTCTTGTGATTGGAAAGATAACTTGGGTCAGATGATCAAAAAAGTTGAGAATAATGCTGATTGGTCATTTGCCACCGAGGGCCGGTTTTTGAGACCGAGATAAAAAGGGAGACAGAGAGAGCCGAAAGGGGAGCCAAGTGTTGGGACCGAACTGACGAAGCAACAGCTGGTGATTGGAGCGAGAATTCAACTTGGAATTCTGTGGAAAATTCTCAGGAGAGAATTTGGAATGTATGTAGGCCGCCTCGCCCTGTAGCTGAGCCCACGTGGATTTCATCGGAACCTTTGGAACCATTTAGTGTCTCATCCGAAGTGTGAAAGCTCATCCGAGCTTTGGGAATATCTCCAATTAGTTGAACAGCTGTCTCCTGAGTTGCTCTTCCAGCCAGTTCATCACCGTACGCTCTACAAAACCCAGCAGGTTAATCGACGAGCAGAGAATCCCGAACCTCGGGCCAGATCTTGCGGGAGTTTCAAGAACTCCACCCTCCGTCTTCATCTACGAGAGAGACTACCTTACTATTTGAGGCACAGCACCTTTCCCTAGTGGGACTCTGAACTTAATTGCCTATGTGTTCGTAACCAAGAAGGTGTATTTGTGCGAACAATATATGTACTATAGCTGAAAATAAATAGATTGTTATTTCTTCAAGACCTGGTTTGTCTTCGGCCCCACTCACCAGTAGCCCCGGCCAAAACGCTACACTGTCAACTTCCTTTCACTATTACACTGATAGCATATCTGACAAGGAATTTTTTACGAAACGCTATCTAATGGATGAATTAAAACTGAATGATTTTGTGATGACAGATAAAAGTTTTCTAATTGTACATGAATTTAAAAAAGTAGAATATAAATTGAAAATAAATTTTTAAAGCCCTGTAATTAGTTTAATATCACTAAAAGATTTAATAACTGCAAGATATCTCACATAAGGTTACAGTAGAAAGAGCCATTTCTAGAATTAAAATGAACAAATATTTTGTCCTTTATCCTAATATATATAATATCAATTTATTATTTTTTTATTACTTGCATGTTGTATAACTTTCGAAGATCATTAATTAACATCAAATAATATTTTGTATTTGATTTTTAGTTTTTGGCATTATAATAAAATGCATTTTGAGGTTTTACTTTTTTAGTATGAACCATAAAGTTTTCTTTACTTTGTAGTAGTTCATATTATTTTGTTATTGCTGTGTAATCACATCTAATAAATGAAGATTAAAATAAATGGTTCCAGAGCTCATTAATACTAGTTTTGTAAATATATTTATTTATTTGTAATTGATTCAAGTCACATTTATGTCAAGCAACTGTTGCTATAATTAAAATGAAATGTCATTAGTTTCTTTATTTAAATTGAAATTGATTGTTATAATATCATGCTAAATTAAAGTGTACTGCAGTGATTTCTGTTTTAAAAAATATGTCTTTTTATTGAAAATTAACTTCTGTAGTAATATTTGTTATATATTTTTATTTCGAACTTCCTTGCTACATGGATGTTTCTTTCTTTCTTTTTTTTTTCTATTTCTTTAACCTATTGATTTTGGATCATAAAAATTCTAAAAAAGCATATTCTTTTAACTCCTCTTTATATCCTATTTGACTTTTATTTGAGTATATTATGGTCTTATTCTCGTTTCTTAAATTTACTATATTGTATGTTTTATTTTATATTCATTCAGTGTAATTTTTTATCAATGTAACTTTAAGATTTCAAAATACATTTAAGAAATGTTCTGCTCTAAAAGTGTCTTGCTCAACATTATGTTCTTACGGGTGATTAAAAAAAATGTTCAATATATAGGATGTTTCTGTTGAATAAAACTGATTTCATTATTTTTTTTAACATTCTTGCCATATTATGTTTATATTCTTTGTGGCTCGATAAAAAATGTTGATAAACAGTTCTTGATTCGTTTTTTTAATAGGTAAAAACACTGAAACATCTATTTAAACATATTTTTTCAAATTATTATCATATGCATTCTATATATTTATTTTTTTGTAATGTGTTAATAAAAATTATGAAGGCATAATTTTACTTGATTGTCCTTTAATGATTTCTATAAATTGAATTGAAATAACTGATTCATAGGTTACATAGATTTTGAAAATTGGTATCTATACCTTTTATATTTTCTAATTTGAAATTGTAAACAGAATTTATTCAATATATAAAAATTTGAGTTTCATGTTTTTCCTTCTGATCAAACTGAAAAGATCGAAGTCTCAGTACTAATAAAAATCATTATTTAGGAAAAAATGTAATAATTTTATTGGTAAGCTTCAAAATTTTAACTTATATAAGACTAATAATTATTTTTAAAAATTATATCCATAAAATTCAACATATAGAGAAGGATATGAATTTTGTTTCTTGATTTAATGCTTACATTTTTTTTAAAAAAAGAAAATATGTAATTTTTCAAAAACATAGCCATTTGTCAAACTGTATCTTTTTGACAAAAAAAAAGATACGGGAAAGTAAAGAATAAAAGGGTAACAAACAAATTAAAAAGCCATATTAATTAATTAGACAAAAACAATAATTGCATTGAAAATACTAATATAAGAAATAAAATTACAATACAACAAAAGTTTGGTGAAAATAGTTCAAAATATTAAATTTTAAAAAATATATAAGTTTTTTCATAATTATTCGCCTAGAGTACTGCAATGCTTTCACCAACGTTATCGGCAGGCATCCCGAGATGCGCAGAACGGTTGAAAATTGAACAGAATCGGTTTGTTTGGTACGTGACCCATAACCCATGAATTGACCCCATTCACAACAGGAAAAAATTATGAATGAACTGCGTGGAAAATTGCCCTTGCATCGAGGTTTAGAAGACGTATCACAATGCAAGAATTTGTAGCTCACCAAAGTGAACGAAAATGGAAACACAGCGAGACGTTAGTTGATTATATTCATGCAAAAGATGCTTTTCTGGAAAAAGCTCCTTTTACCATCCCACAACCTGATCGTATTTCTGTGATCATTGGTGACATTACAGATGAAAAGTGGCAGATTGCCTTAGCTACTCAGAATTCTATAACAGTTGAAGAATTAATTGACAGTGCAACAGCATTTGATGCAATCCGTAGTAAAAACAAGGAAAAAAGAAATACGAATTTACAAAATCACAATCTAGATATTTTAATACACGTGATGAGCAGCGTCGACGTTCTACCAACTAACGACGTTCGTAATATTTCTTGTTGGCGTTGTGGAGACAAAGGCCCTGCTTTATTTATGTGCAATTTACGGCCACCTGAAAGAGGATCACCTATAGCCACACCAAGAAATATATCACGACAAACTCAAGACAATCATAGAAATATTTTACTTTCGTCTACCAACAGCTTAACTAATTCCCTTGAGAACACACCACGCGGCAATAATAGTTCCCACCGCAACACCAATCACAATCTCGAGAAATGCAAGATCTACGCCCATAAATGCAAGTGAAATAAATTCCATAAATTGTATTAAAACTCATACAAATAAGCGAGCATTAACACCTGTCATTATTAATAATGATACCGAAATCCAAGCCCTCTGTGATTCCTGTGCTGACATCACTGTTATTCAACAGTCCTATGTGTCCGTCTGGTGTCGTTATTCACCCATGGACAGGTGGACAGTTTCAAGTAGTCAACCACGAAATAAAGCCCATCGGTTGGATTTCTTTGAACATTAATATTACTATATATGAAAATATGATGCCTAAAGTTGGAATTTGTGCCCAGCTATCATTTCCGTTAATTTTAGGGTTTGATTGGCAGCAACAAGTCCAAGCTAGGTGCACTTAAGACTCAAATGTATCATTATGCATCTCTACAAAATCCTCGCTTCACTCGTACGAATGTATCCATGCAGTAAAACCTAGCATAAACTGTCTGATTTCTAAGAAACTTTAGTTGCCGATTCTAAAAGATATTGTTTTGCCAAAAGCATCAAATTCATTTCCTCTTCACAAACTACTCATCCTTAAATCTAAGAAACTTTCTGCGAAGCAACAAACCCAACTTGATGTGGTAATTGGAAAATTTGTTGACGTATTTTATTCTAATGACGACAACATTGGACTATGTCCCTATTTAGAATTTGAAATAGAATTACAACAAGACAAACACATTAGATGTCGATCATATCGTCTTTCAGAACCTGATCGTCAGTTCCTAAATACTCAAATTCAGAAATGGTTAAATCAAGGAATTTGTCGCCCTTTCAACTCGCCTTATGTCGCCCCTGCTTTCATAGAAGGCCAGTCCTTTCATGAAAGCACTCCAAGACGAGTTGTTGTGGATTTTTCCCGCACCATTAATTCCATCACAAAGATTGATCCGCACCCAATCGATCAGAGGGAGGATGGGATTAAACGCACCACAGGAAAGCGATACAATTCTAAAATGGAAATCAAATCCGCATTTAAAACCATTCGCTTAAGAGAGACTGACACCTACACAACTGGCTTTGCCAAGCCCGATGGACATTTTGAATTTCTGCGTATGCCTTTTGGTGTCACTCATGGCCCATCTACAATGGCGATTAAATTAGCTTATAACCATCTAGCTCCGCATTATGTAAATACATACATTGATGATATTTCAACTTCACAGGATGACTTTACTTACCATCTAAAAGTGCTTTACAAAATATTTGAAACAACTCGCAACGCTGGCTTTAAGCTAACAGCAGAAAAATCCCAATTTCCAGTATCGGAAATTTCCTTTTTGGTCGAATTCTCTCTCAAGATGGCGAACGCCCAGATCCAGAGCGTACTGCATCAGTTTAAAGTTATTCAACTCTGAAATCAATTCAAGTGGTACGACGTTTTCTTGGATTCACCAATCAAATCAGAAAGCCTATTCGCAATTTTGTTGTAATCACGAAACCACTTACAAACACCTTCAAAGGATTAAAAAAGAAGACCAGCAATGCTGCCGTTGTTTTAACAGAGGATCAACCGAGTGCCTTCGAAAACTTGAAAATTAAAATTACTTCCGCTCCCATTCTTGCTTATTTTAAACAAGATCTACCAGCTTTCGTAGAAACTGACGCATCTTATTCTGGACTAGGTGCAGCTTTACCTCAGGATCAGAACGGAAAACGTCGAGTTATCGAATATGCATCGTGAACTTTAAAGGATACTAAAACACGCTACCACAGCAATGAACTCGAATGTGCTGCAGTGCACTGAGCACTCACTGAAAAATTTCGCCTTTATCTTCTTGGTCACTATTGGATGAATTTGGCTAAAAATCTGAAGGCTATCTACAATAAAGATGTTGCATCTGAGTACCGAGTCTTTTCAATCCCTCTTTTTTCGTTTTGCACTTTTCGTATTAGCTTCAATTCGAACAGCCGGAGTTCTTCTGAATAGATATTACTGAAATTGTGACAGACATCTGCAAAGGAGAATTCTGTAATTCCGATGTGAAGACCGTCTATAATTTCAACCGTCC
This sequence comes from Argiope argentata, assembly GCA_026289955.1. Classification (NCBI taxonomy): domain Eukaryota; kingdom Metazoa; phylum Arthropoda; class Arachnida; order Araneae; family Araneidae; genus Argiope; species Argiope argentata. The sequence continues at coordinate 491,263 of JAOUZG010049421.1, forward strand.
ATCTCAAAGCGTTTTTGAGTACCGAACCGAATCTGATCTGTCTAGTTCTTTTCGCTCCGTAGATATGTTAACTTCTATTCGAGCAGCCGGACTGCCTCTGAACATATTTCATAGACATCTTAACATATGGTATGAAGACAAAGTAACACATTTCCACTGTCTCGTTTCAATCACTTTTGAGTAATCTTAGTCGCTGATGAGCCGACATCATTAAACAAGTGATATGAAAATACCATTTTTTAAAGTCAATTCTTACTTTGGTTAACAAAGCAAAATTTCATTTTAGCCACTGTTCACAAAGTAATTACAACTTTTGATGTTCTGGAGTTTCGAATGCTGCAGTAGCCCATGAGTACCCGAGGACACTTCTAGTTCACACACACGTCACATACCTTTCCTATGGGACGGACTTCATTCATCCACAGATCGTAGTTTAGATCTGGATTGTAGAATAACCACCTGTGAACAAGTGCCCCCAAAGGTGTTACACCCGATATGGATGACTTTGCGACCACGACAGATTTAGCATCCATCACAAACACAGAATTTTGCTAACGTGTTCGAACTCGCAGTCCGAGAGGTGAGAATCCAGCGTCCTACCCACCAGACTATCCCAGCGTAATAATTAAAATTACTGTAAATAATTGATCAAAAAAAATTACACTAGCGCTGAATTTTCAGCGCCAATTGAGGCAACGTAGAATGCGTGAATTTTTTATTCCAGATGGGGTAATGCAATACAGATTAGAAATTTTTAATTTTCTATATTCTGTATTATTCTAATTTGAAAGCGCTTCAAAATAAATCCGAAAAATCGATTAACAACGTACAATTTAAAATGGATTAAACATTAAGAAAATAAACAGAATCGTTTGAAATAATCGGCCGAAAACATGTTAAGCCTAACTTCCTTGGCGTGGGGAAAAAAACAAACTGAATTCGTTACTTATTTGGCGGAGGGGAATTAAAGATTTTTAGCGAGGAAGTTAGTTTTTCATTAATTAATAAAAAAAATCAATAAATTAATACTTGAAAAAACTGTATAAACATCGAATGTTATCAACTACGAGTTTTTAAAAAATGCATTTGAACTTGAGTGAATGATAAGTCGATTTGTCTCTAATTCGAATTTTTTGACGAATAATGTACTTTATTTTTATACTATGTATTCAACAAAAAAAAATAATGTACTGCAAGATGTGTAGGCATTAACAAACTAAAATACATCGAATTTCAAACACGCAGCAACGTTTTTTATGAAATCATTTTATTGCTTTTCAATACATACATACATACATACATTTGCAAAGAACAAATAATCTTAATCACAATTTTCTTTACTGGGAAAAATTCAAATTACATTCTGTAATACAACTTGGGTAATTTGACAATAAAATTTTAATTTTCTCATAAAAAAGATTTTTTTTTTTAAATTATTTTTCAAAGAACAAAGTATCACAAAACAGGTATAAAATTCCACTGTTGCATTCTGTTTTGTGCTATTACACAACAAAGAACCAATTTACAGTATAAAAAATATTCATACACATTTTATAATATACAACTGGGCCTAATTCCAGTTACTTCTTTAATCGAGTCCTGTCGCTGACACAAAACCCCCACTATTTACTTGACAGACGTTAAAACTCCTCTTCGAGAAGATGTCCCCAAAATGATTTTCGAATGCTGGCTTCAGATAACTTGTAGAAAGGTGTTCAAAGTTTAAATGCATATCACGTCATAATGCATTTTTTCACGATTTCTTTTATTGAGATTGTTCCGAAAGATTAAGTGGTGAAATTTGGAACAAATCTTTTTTAGAAAACATTTTACATTAATTCTGATTCAGCATATTTGGAAAAAAAAATTTAATTGGAAAAATATGACTTAAACATTTAAATTTTTTAGAAATTTTCAATGAAATATTTGTTTTATATTTTACAAATTAATATTTTTTAAATGTTTGAATATAAATTAAACTTTATATATTTAATTTTTAAAAAGTGCCTTTTTTTGAAATTTTTTAAAAATTAAATTTATTTTTCTCAAAATTTTTTTTAAAATGACCATGAATACTTTGAATTTTAGCAATTTAATATCACCCTAATTTTTCGATAAAATATTAAATTAAGAAAATAAATTAAGATTTTCATGTAATTTTGCTTACTTGTTAAATGATAATTGTAAGTCAATTAATTCGTTAAATCTAGTTAATTTTTTAGCAAAGCATTTTTTATTTTTTAACGGTAGAATTTTTTCAAACAATTGCCATTTTAGAATTTAAAATTTTGAAAGAAAAAAAAATTTACTAAAGAGCGTAATTATCTTTTCACTACACTGAGCGGTTTTGTTTAGCGATATCATACAAAAAAAAAACACCCCATGCAATTAACAATATACAAATAGATTGTTATGAATTTGGTGTAAATTAGATTTATATATTGTAAATATTTAGGAATTTTTGTGTAAATATTGTAAATAATTTAATTACATAAGAATGTAACGGAATCGAGCGTCAGCGAAAAAAAGACCTTTTAAATAGGATTCACAACAGAAGATCGCCATATTTGACAAATATGGCGATATAGGTGTGTTAGCGACGTAATGAGGTCACTAACGGTTTTAACCCACACTAAAATGTGTAGTAGAAGCTAATAAATAAAGATTCGTTCTAAGAGAATATTCGAGGAAGATCCACAGTTGCCTGGAACGAGCGCGCCGTTTCAGAGTTTACCTCGTCCACATTAGTGGGACGCTATTTAAAAGGCGCAGCTGAAGGAGGGGAATCAGGTCAGGGCGGGCAACGAGTGGGTTTGTTGGTTCAACTTGACACCGTCTTTTCCCTCGGGTTCTATAGCTTTACTGTTACCAGAAATTAGCGAATTACAGTTAATTCGCTGTGATTTGTGGCTTTTTTAATGAATGTTTCGTATACGTTTTCACAGGACAATACAGTCTGCATCATCGCACCGTCCTTGTGAAAGAGTTTCTATTGCAATATTTTATAAAGAAAAAAGACCAGTGGTTTCTGAATCGAGTCTTCAAATTACCTTCCAGAAAATCTTAATTTTCATGTTTTCTGATTCGAAATCGTGATATATTATGGTAAGGAAATAAACTTAAAATCCCTTACCATTCAATGTCATTTGCTTCTTAAATGTTTTTATTCTTCTTGGCTGGGATTTCTTCTGTTCAATCTTCATCCAGTTGTCCACTTGCTTGAAAATCCACTGGATCCTTCAGATTTATTTTATTTCAATTTGAGAAGTCACGGTCAGAAGTATCGTTATCTAAACCGTATACCAAGATAAGCCGTTAAGAAACGTCTTTCAGCAGCTTGGTGAAACGTTCCCTCATCTCCGGCTCCAATGATGATGAAAAACGTGAATTGAATGCTATCGCGAACTTCTCTCTGTCTTCTTTGGATAACCTCGATGCGCGAATAAAAGATTCCAAAAAATCCCATTCACATTCCAATACAAGTTTGAAACATTGAAACATTATTGTATCACTTAAAACAAGTTCCAATATTTCAGCAGGGTCCATGTTTCCGAACATTAATTTGATTATTTCAATATCTCTACGTTTAAAAAACTCATTTAAATAAAATGCAGAATTTCTGAACACTTTAGGAGTGTTCAGAAAAAGATCCCGAAATAGCTTCGGAGAAATATATAGGAATCTAAAATTTTCCGACACAAAATCATGCAGCCATTCATAATGAACTGCGCTTAGGTAAGGCGATGCAATCTTGACAACTTCAGGAAAAGCATCTTGCCTGGGCCAATTCAGAAAGCTTCTAAGGATCGCATAAGAAAAGATCGGGAGAACGGTCAGTAATTGTTCGGTATTCATCTGGGACAACAAATAACAGAAAACGTCGTTGTATGAGTGAAAATTTATACCCATGCTTTTTTCTAGCGATGTGGCCGTTGCCACCAATAACGCTTCTCTACCCTCGCAAGTTAACTTTTCAAAAAAATATCGAGCTCCTGTTTCATAACCTTTGAGTGCGTAAGATTCAAAAGCGTACGCATATATAGAGGGGTAGCGTTCACCAGCGTTCAGCTGGAGAAAGTTTTCTAACTGAATCACTCGACCTTTTAGGATGCAAGTCCAAAAAACAAAAATTTCTCGTGCTAGATTATAACTAGGATTTTGTCCGTTGTTATAGAGACGCTTTTTACTCCGCGGGGACAGCTTTTGCCAAAGATCTTGAATATCCTCTTCAAAGCAATACAGACAGGCTATCTTAAATCGCCTGTTGATGTTCAATTTTTCATCACGGACTATTGCCTCAGCTGTTTTACGATAATTTACAGTCCCCATATGCGTCCAATGCAAATGTTTTAGATATACTTTGCAGTTGAAAATTGAGTGGTTCAGATTTAAAAATTCCTCGTGGAAACTCAACCATTTATCTATTTCTATAAATATAGGATTCATGATATTCAGTAACGGCCCTTTCATTGATTCAGGTAAACCGAGTTCGCTTACAATGCTTTTGAACCATTTAACTCTTGATACTACTTTAGTGGCAGACATATACTTGACAGGGCCACTACACAAAAGGACAGCCACTCTTCTCAGACAAATATCTTCGAGGGACAGCTTACAAAGACTCTTGAGTAGGCTATCAATCGGATTCGTCATTGCCACCAATATCAAAAACTTTTGAAACACTGACACTTCAAAGTTGCTCGATCCCACTACGACTAAATCATAAGTTAACACTTTAAATGCCGTTGAAAACGCCGATCGAAAGATATAACAGTCGATTTTAGATCTTTAAAAAACAGGATTCTTTATCTGGAACGTTATCTATATAATAGTACTGTTGATGTTCAGATACATTTTTGAGTTCATCTCCTGCATTGCCTGCATTAATGCTTGATACCTATAATGAAAGAATAAACAAGGTCATTGGAGAAGACAATAAAAAAAGAATGAAATGGTCTCACAAAGACTTTCTCGCGCACAGTATCATAAAGAGGTCATCTCTGAGAACGCCGTACTTGGCATTGGCATACAACAACTACGAAATATTGACTACTAGGGTGAATTCAGCATTTTGCAGCCTTTCGTTTAATCTTTCACGAATTTTTTTGGCGATTAATTCTTGGCATGCGGTTAATTCAAAAACCAAATTTATGATTTAGCCACGTTTTTCTTAAATGAATAAAAACGAAATTTCACACAAAACTGCACTTGTAGTTACAAAATCCAGGACCAAATTGATGTACTGAAGTCATTTCGATTTAGAATAATCATGTTCACGCGTTTCTGGAAAAAGACCGAAAGACAGTCAGTTCCTAGATGGATTTGACTCAAAACTTCACAGATGTTTAGACTATAAAAATCGAATCTGTGCATTTAAATCTATCAAACTAGATATCTTCGTTTGGCAATTAACGTTTTAATTTATATTTAAACACCAGGACATAGGTTTTCTTCTGAACAGATTCTATACATTATTTCAGAGAAACCTGAAAATTTGGAGTGGACCGTTAAGGAATGTCAACCGCCAAAATCAAATCATATTTGAGATATCTCTGTCGCAGAAAAATTCCAGGTCTCTTTCCAAAAACGTTTTTGTTTTCGAATTTAAACTAAAGAGTTTGAAAAACGCATGATCGGAAACAACCTTGAAAGAGTTCATTTTTCGAGGTCTAAAATGCGGAGATTCGTCAAAATCTCTGGTTCGAAAGTTTTTATATTTATACAATGCATACGAGTAAACAATAATGTTAATTCAATAAAATATAATCAACATAAATGTTTAAATATTTAGCATTGTCTTAAATCAAATTGAACTTTATGTCTCATGAAACACTATTAAAATGAAATTACAACTCTCATCCCGTTGTTGGCAATAAATGAAAATATAATTAAAGGAATTTACAACAAACACCTCGATTAATATGAGAAAAAAATAACAAAACATTTTTTACTTTTCTCCACGTACCGTTTTGTCTGTACACAAACAAATATTTAATTCGGCAAAAGTGAAGAAGAAATTTAAGACTATATTTATCCCCTTTTTTTGGTGATTTCATAGCAAAATATTTGATATAGGAACCCTTTTAGTTCTATTACCAAGTAGAAACAGTAGGCAAGAAGTTTCACTCAGTCTTAAGAACGAAAAGACTTTACATTTAGCAGGCACGTCCACATGATTACGAAAGTATCCAATAAGAATTTTTCGAAATATCAATTAGTTCGGGAGACATTAATTAAACCCCTTAAATTCTGTGAAATTAAAACCTGTAATGCTACTTTCCGAGTGAAACACGGCCTTTCGGAACAGCGATCGCTGATGCGCCCCGTTTCGTCCTGTAAAACCGCATTTTAAAAATTGCCATCGTTACGCATCCGTTCAACTTATACTAAATATCGCAGTGGAATCGGATGGACTTTCTATCGTAGAACACGGAGGCATAATTTATTTTACGAAATATAAACTCAAAAATTAAATATCGATTTTTTTTGTCCATTTTGACGGGTTTATTTCTTGAACGGCCCTCTAAAATAGACACTTAGCTGGAAAAATACAGAAAATATGTTTCCTGAAAGACAATACGATGTAGTATGCTGCATTACAATTTTTAAAAAATCGAATTCCAAAAACTGAATTTCTGAACGAAGTGACGAAATTTCGCTTTAATATTTAATTACACCAAAACTTTTCAAGATAACTTAATCAAATTTCTTTTGTATAAAATTGGATAAATTTTTCAAAATCGTGTGAGCGATTGTAAAAATCTAATAAAAAATTGCGCATTTAAATTTATTTTGTCATTTATTGACTTTTCCTCTTCAACATTACACATCTAAGCCATTGATAAATAAAAATGAGACTAAACTTTATGTATATATAATTTGGCATTGCTTTGGCACACCCTGATCAATTTTGAAAACAATCCAGTAAAAATTACGCGTCTTATGAATTCTTTCCAGGTTTTCCACCTCGCATACTTCACCTGAAAGTTGGGACAACAGTAATGCCACTACGTAACCTTTGTCCACCAAAGTTATGCTACGATAATTACTGGATGTGCTCGAGGAGAGTTGGTTTTAATACCTCGCATTCCACTAATTCCGCCGGACTATCCTTTTGAATTTAGAAGAGTACAGTTTCCTGCAAAAGTTTGCCTTGCAATAACTGTTAATAAGTCACAAGGACGGACATTAAAAGTAGCAGGGATAGATTTAAGAGGAGACTGTTTTTAACACGGCCAATTTTATGTAGCTTGCTCCAGAGTCAGTTCATCAAGCAGCTTAATAATTTCAGCACCAGAAAAAAAAACCCCAAAATGTTGTATACAAAGAAGTTCTAGCTTAAACATAGTTATAACAATAAAATGTGGATGGCCTGCGTTTACAAAGAAAATCAATACTTTAAAAGGATCGTTAAGGTCAAGGGCATATATATAAGGAAGTCCAGGGGCGCCGGGACCCTCCCGAAATTAGAAAAAAATTATAAGTAATAATTAAGAAATGTTATTCATTTATTTGCTTTTAGAGAAAGCTCTGAACGTTTGAATTCCAAATTTAAGCGCGCGATTATATTTTATAAATGTTCAACTTTCTTGAATACGTAGAAAAGAGAAAGCAGAGTAATTGTAACAAATTTTCGATTGTGTCGAATTTCCACGTTTTGCTCTTTCCTGATTTCCAAAAACTCATATTTAGAAATCTGGGTCATTATGTTTTTGACAAAAAAAAAAAAAAAAAAAAAAATCAAAAACGCTTTGAACTTAACAGATGATATTTGGCATACCACCTTTTCGTGTAAAATGTTTTTCGAGGAAGTGCGTCCGTCCGTCCGGCAGTTCGAATATACGTTAATTTGATAAATAAGAAACTATATGGATAAGATACAGTACACAGATTATAACATCTAGAGTGTAGACATCTAACGAAGTCTGATCCAAATCGAACGAACTCTTGACTGTCTATTGACCTATACTCTTAGAAACATGTAAACATGATAGATAAAAGTCTTAGTAATCTACATTCATCAAATTCTGTATGGATTACTTAGTTTAGTTTAATTATACCAACGCTCCGTTTTAAAGCAACGCTAGGGCTGATTTTGGAACGGATTTCGATATTTTGAACCGCTGTCAGATGACGAGGACGGCATTTCAGGTGGCACCTCCCTCTCCACACCACAGCAGCGGGAGGATGTTTAGCTCGGACGGATTTACCGCGCACCAGACCCCTTTACACGACGGTTCTCCGGTTGAATCGGGTATCGAACCCGAAACCCTCCGGTTCAGAAGCCTCGCCACCAGACCACCACAGCGAAATTCGATATGGAATTTTCGAATAAAATTAATTTCCTGCGAATTTTCATTTCAATCGACTGTGGGAAAATGCATCTGATTCCTCAATACTTTTAATCGCACGTCAGAGATTAATCGCCAAAAACGAATCGTCAGACTCAGTAAAAATGCTGCATTCATGCCAAAAGTTAATGTTTCGTAGCTATTGCACGCCAATGCCATGTAAAGCGTACTCCGGCACAAAAAGTTTATTATGCCAGAAAGTTTTGGGGCAACCACTTCCGCTGTTTTTATCTTGGTTTCAATTATACACAGTTTTAATTATCTTTTGAATTTAAAGACAAGATATTAAAAATGTATTATTAGCGAAATTTAACGCATACTAAAAATAAAGAATCTTAATTAATTAAATTAAAATTAAACATTAAGGCAAATAATAATAATTGGTTCTGCAAATGATGGGATGTATTTTATATCGCGCATACGGCCGGAAATTAAGAGTATATGCTACAATTTATTCGACTAAAATAAAATAATTAATTACTTTGTAAACAAGCCTGTACTAAAGAGATATAAACAAAAATTTACATTTTTTAAAGCAAACAATACTTGTAAACATAAAAATAAAATCACAATGTTCAAAGGATGCTATAGTACTGTACAGCAATAACAACTCATTAGGATTTAAAGCACAATCATTTATGCTTTAAATATTAATTTAAATAAAATAGAAAATGAAAACACACAACTAATATATATATATATATATTCTAGAACTATCAAAATTAGACAAAATACCCCCTCCCCTTTTTTTTGGATTCCTTCTCGAAAAGTCATTTCATGACAGATTTTCATAATCGTTCTCTAAAAATTTCGTTCCCGAGTTCACTAACGAATATTCCAAAACTCAGGATAAAGAAGATAATAAGAACTGGTACACGTGCTTTCAAAGGTGACGCGGCAGCGTCCAAAAGGTCACTGACCGATTAATTGCAACGTCAAGTCTGTGTAAGAGAAGCAGGAGAGGGGCATTGGTAGATACAAAATAATAATAATAGTAAATATGCAGAAAACTAAATTGACTGTAGGTATCACTTTTTTCAAGAAACGTTGGACGAGTGGGGGTTCGTTTTCTGAATGATTAAAATTAATTTCTAGCCAATAGTATTTAATTAATGATTCCATCTTTTTCATTACAGAACGCTCACTATAGAACGCCAACCAGGAAAAGAGACACGAACAAGAAAAATATAGAACAAAAAGCAGAATTGTGGAAGAACGATTACCACAATTGTCCAACTATCACCCAGCATGGCGATAATAACAATGTTTTTGTTTGACAGTGAACAAAATATTTATTATGTATTAATTTTTTTCAGCCAGGTCAATAGCGATGATAACTGGCATTGTTTTCACTAACTGCAAGCACCTGTATAATGAAGCTGAGCAAAGCAGGTCAAGTGTCCTAGATGTTTTTTTGGCATGGTGCACAAAATTAAATATTCAATTCTAAGCATTTGAAAGAAAAATTTATTTCATTTCGTTGCATTTATAAAGTTTCCATTTATAATTTATTAATTTTTTATTTTGAATATTATTATTATTATAATAATAAGCTCTTTTTCTCATGATTTTTAAAAATATATGAAAGCATAAGTGAAAAAGTTGAAAAGATTTCGGAAATAAGTTTTCATAATTAGAAATAAGGGATTATAAGTAACTTAAGATTATTAGCTAATGGTTATTTTATAAGTTTCACAAATTAAAACAAAACTCATTAAATAAATTTCTTTTTTTTAATATCAAAAGCACAGAATAGAGATTTTAATTCTTTATGATACATGTGACAAAAAGTAACAAGATAGCTGAAAAATTTCAAAATTTTTCAGTAGGAGCATCAAATATTTTTTAAAAAAACATTCTATTTTCAAATAGCTGGAAAATAAAACATAATATTATAAAATAGGTTTTTGAAAATTGATTCATGAATATAAGTAAATATATTTATGATTGATGTAAATAAACATATATATCCCAAGGCAAGATAATGAATGAAAAAATATTCGAAATAAAACTAATATTTCCAGTTTTTCTAATTCATGTGCCAATAAAAGACCATGGTGCCAAACTAGAATTAAATAAACCAGAAAGGTAACCCTACTTTGATTCTTTGAAATCTTTCTTAATACAAAATAATCAATAATATTTTAAAAGACCAATCTTTTGGAATTTGTACTTATGTTTTTGAATGGAGAAAACCAAAAATCAATATTAAAATTAAAAGAACCTATCATGTAAATTATAAACAACAAAAATATTAGGATTGAAGTTGGAATGAATATAACAACAAAAAGCAATAAGATATTTTTATTACACATACAAATTCTGAAATTTATTTCTTTAAATTATGTAAAGCAGCTCTGCTGACACTTTGGTGAAAGCAACAAGTATTTACTAAAAAGACTTTTCATCTTACATATCTCAGAACTTTAAAAAAAACCCCACACAATTTATAACCTTTTAAAATGCTCCTGAAAGGAATGTGCTAATTTTAATTCATGCTTAAGTTTTCATGTAACTACATACCTATATATTACATAAATGCATTTTAAATTTGTTCCAGGGCAAGATATATTACTGTATGTAATCAATTGTAAATTTTAATTTATATATTTAATGGTGAGCATGAAAGAGTTATGCACATTATCTAAGATATTAACTTAATTACCAAGACTTTTGAATTATTTTGCATATGCTATTATATTTATTTCAATAATTTAACAGTTTCAGATTTAATTCAATATTCAAAGTTTTCATTCAATGACTAAGGGCTAGAAAGTATGCATGTGTGAGCAAAAACCTTTTCAATATTAGTTAAAATTTATTCATTTTTGATGGCTTGAGAAATTTAAATCGATTTTATATGTTCTTAACCTGTCAACAAATGAACAGTGGTCTTTTGACCCATCCTTTCTCCTTTGTTAAGAAATTCTAGGAATTTATAAAAGTTTATTCTTATTACTTAATAACGAGACAAAAAAAATTGTATCAGTATTTTGAATATTAATGCACAAAATATAAGTTCGAGGAAAATATTGAACCAGTCAATGCAAATTAAAAGTATCAATACAATTAATAACCAAATACTAGGAACAGGGCAGTATCCAATGTTGGTATCAGATTTTAATGCAGTGGTGTTGGTACCATGTTAAAAAATATATAATAATATATCTATACAATTAGTATTTTTAGCAAGTAATAACATATAGCAACTCTTTGTGTTACGATGTAAAAAAAATTAGAGTAATGTAACATTTTTTTTTCATATGGAAATATAAAATCCACTTCTTTAATAAAAAATTAGCATCAAAAATATAAGATAATCAATATGCAAAAACAAAATTCTATTTAGCCTTATATGAATTTCATTTTGATTTCAAGTTTCCAACAAAGTTCTTAATTTTAATTCAAACATAAAAAGCTTATATGATCAACTGAATCAGCACATAAGCATTGATGTTGAATAACATTATTACACAGTACTCAAAGAAGACTTACTCATTAAAAAATAAAAGCTCTTAATATGGAATCAATTAAAAATCTAATTTAAAATAAAATTTCATTTTTAGTGATTTCAAAAAATGATTACTTCTGACCGATTTTTTTAAAAAATTATTATTATTATTATGTGAGAACATGACATTGTTTTTACTAGGTAATTTTGAATAATTAAAGATCGAAATCACGTAGGCAATGAATAAAGCATAAAAGGCAATATACATCAACATCTTTTAATCGAATGTATTGCTTTTACCAGTATTGCATTATTATTTTGCATGCTTCTTTGAAAGCAGATGTGTTTTTAAAAAATTAACCTGCTTTTACCAGTATTGCTTTTTCAAACAGGTTTAAACTAATTAAGACAGAAAATGACAAAATAAAAGTGGAAAATTACCCAAAATATTTTAAAATCTTTAGATAAAAAGTAGTCAATGATGCTCTAAATTCCAGTACACAAAAGAATGAAGGTTATAAAATACAACCAAAGCTGATTTATTTATATAATTCTCATAGAGGTGAAGTTGATTAACTGAATGAGACATTTAGCACCAATCTCAACATCACAATAAGGAATAGCAGTAATTTGAAAATGCTTTAAATGTTGCTATTGAATCACAAATAGCAACACAGGATCAAAAGTTAATGGTTATGCACTGGTGCAAAAGAGAGACGATTTAAATTTGCCATCCAAAGATAATGCACAGCATGTGGAGAGAAAATAAAATGTTAAAAGGTTGCAATCACAAAACCTTTCAGATTGCCTTCAGGATAAGCTTTTAATTTATTATATAAATATTCTCTAAGATTCATTCTACCCTTGGGTTATGAAAATAAATTTTTTATTAAGTCAATAATATATTTTGATTAACACAGCACTAAAATTCTATGTCTCTCATGATGAATGCAGTTAGATGTGGCCAATGTTTCTAATCTGAAATGTTACAAAAATCATACGTCAAATTTTTTTTCTTCATACCTCGATGATTGCTATCTTTAAGCTTAAACATTTGAAAGTAAAATACAGAAGCTATAAAAAATTAACCTGGACATAAATTAAGTAATAAAAAGTGTTAAAATATTATTTATAGACATAATTTTGATACAATAAGTTTAATATAATCACATTATTATAAATTCAAAAAAAATTGTCTTGATTCCATTCCATTATGTAGTAAAAATATGCTGCTAAGAATACAAGCTGTTTTACTAACAAATGCACATTTTAAGTACTTCAATCATTTTTATTTTGAATTTTAAAACCTAAATATTCAAAGCAAGTTCTTATAATAGAAGTAAATTAATATTTAAAAATTTTCTGTCACTATTAAAAATTATATTTAAATATAAAAATGAATAGGTAAAAAATAAGCATACTTACTATTAGTAAGCTAATAAAAATTCTTTTCAATCACATTTCAATTAAGTAATTTTGAAACACATTTTTCAGATTTCATTTTTGCTAGAAAAGAAACAAACGAACAGCAATTTAGTGTAGTGTAAATCATTATGAAATATGCAATTTGTTTTGAGTTGATAGCAATTTAATAAAATACAACTCAGTTTTAACAGCGATTAAATAATAATAAGAAAAATTTCATCAAATTATAAAAATATAATTCAAGTGCATAAGTACATATGTATAAACAAAAAATAACAATAAATTCTATTAAAAAATTATTGAAATCACCAAATTGGTGAAATATTTTCTAGGTGCTTTTCAATCACTATTACAATCCAGTAGTGCTTTAATCATATTAGTTCATTCAAGACTTCCATTCTCATCTTTCAAAAATTTAATCAAACCACATATATTAAACATAGAAAAATGAAAAACTTCTACACACTAAGAATCTTTCAGATACCTTAGTTTTTATGTAAAAAACTGCCAGTATATCAAATGCAATTTCTCTAATAAAAGTTGAGTGTACTTAATTTCATGATTAATAAAAAAAAGTATTGGAAAGATATGGCTTCTAGGCCATAACAAGAGGAAAAAATAATTTAACAATTTAACTTTATTAATTATGTTAAAAAATGAAAAGAATGCTTAAAAACAAATAATTATTCTTGTTACAAAATGTTTTTAACAGAACATTATTAATATGTTCTACTTGAATATCCTCTTTTTAATCCAAAATAAAAAAAATTGCAATTTGTTGCTAATCAAAAAATAACAGAAGTTTCACTATTGTTTATCTTTATCACAATTTTTTTTCTCATATTTTTTTTCTTCAAATATTGAAATAATGCTAAATCAATGGTTTTGTTCTAGCTAACATTCCAATATTAGGCTTTTGCAAAATTGGATTATTAGAAAGCAACTAACAGTGAGTTCAGTAATTTACTTCATTTTGTTCTTCAGCTTAATTCTCTAAGGCTTTGTATTGAGAAAAAAAATCAAAAATTCTGTATAAAACCAAAATCAGAAAAATTATTTAAGAAATTTTTACCTCATGTTTTTAAATTCACTAGCAAATTGAAGAGATTTGTTCTTTTATTAGTTGACTATAGATTCCCAATTCAATAACCCTGGTAAAATTTTAAATACACTGTTTACAATATTTTTTAACTATGCTTAAATCAACTTTAACTTTTGAAGTCTTACCTTAAATTTATTACAATTTTTTTCTTCCGTTTTAATAATAAAAAAAAATCTTTCTAATTTATACCAGAGAATTATTTTCGGTACTTATTAATTAACGAGGATGGATTGATGATCATCCATTTTCCTTCCAATAAACTTTATATAGACATCTTAAACAGATTTTCTTCTCGTAATTTACAAGTGCTCATAGGAAAGCGTCTTTTGGCGAGATTTTGGTTCTTTCGATGTCAATTAAAAAGTAAACTATTTTCTTGAAAGTGGCCAGCATTGAAATGTTTTGCTCGTTCGTATTGTCATAACATTTCAAATGTTTTAGCCTTTATATTTTGATCAATTTTTAAGAATTTTGCATTTCTAATATGCACAAATATGGTTAAACTGGGGAAACGAAACTACTATATCTTACTTGTTTAACAACAATGCTCATAATAAATTTATCAGCTCCGATAAACAGAGAAGAAAACGGCAGTGGTTTTACAACAGCTTTTGGTTAAAGATCGCAGCGTTATTTCATCTCCGCAAATCTAAGAGAACTACAAAAGACAACACAGTGACATTTCGTAGGTAACATATTGGAATTTCTCATGTTGGTTGATTGATTGGTTTCAAATCTTGGGACTTATAGCTGCTATGGCGTTTGTCCCCTAGTATCCAAAGTTTTCTCATGTTGGTTTCTGCTCCAAAACGCTCCGTGCAACCGTTACATTTAGAGGCGTCTAGCGGCTGCTCTAAAAGTTCCGCTCCAAGGGAATTCCCTCTTCTCCAAGGGAGAAGAGGGAAAATCTTTATAACAGTACCTCAGAATAAATAAATAAGCCTTTATAGTTGGAAGGTGGGAATTTTTTTCGTGCGTTCGAAAGTGTTTTTTGTGATGATTTTTTTAAAACAAAAAGTATTTTTTCTTATTTCTTTTGTTTATTTGAAGTGCCTTTTTCAACTGAAGGTAGAAATAGGACTTTAAAATCAGGTGAGACCTATCCATTTTTTTCTGACTGTTTTTGAAATTTTGTAAATTTGAGCCATAGAAAGATTATTGCCGTAGAAAAAGATGCTAGTTTCTATCCTATAAGCACGGAGGCAATCCTTAATGTCAGAAAACTTCTTTAAGTGTGGTAAATCCACAAAAGAACTGTTTTTACGTCTTGGGCAGAGTGAATATGAAGAAATTAAGATTGTAATGACAAATGCAGATCCTAAATCAAGAATTCCCCAAATGAACCCGTTTACGCTACAAAGCTTTATAAAAGAGAAAATAAATCGGCATGCAAATATATTAAACATGAAATTTACCCGCAAAGTGAAAATCATGTTTACAACACAGGATCCTGTTTGTGCAGCACAACTACTCAGTTTAAATATATTATTAAAAATTCCAGTTACGACAGACATCATATGGGTAAATATAACCTCTCGCTTTCTCCTATTTGATATCCCCACAAAAGTCTCACTGCTGGAAACTGCCGAGGAAATAAAAAATATTAATGAAATAGAAATTTTGGAAATGAGGCGATTCCTAAAACAAAATGATTCTCGGAAAACATCGCTCGTCCTTATCACGAAACTAGGAACACGCTTACCGATGGACATTAAGATCTGGTTCACAAATCAAAAAGCGCAACTTTTCATTGATAGTCCGCGACAATGTACAAATTATTGCAGTTTCATGCACCCTTCAAGGGTCCCAGGTAGAACATCTTGTAGCATAATATTGTACAATATTGTACGATGTTATATGATATAAAACAACATTCTACAATATTAAACAATATTGCGAATATTGATCAATATTGTACAATATGTGCTGCTAGGGGTTTGTGTGCTTCTAGGGGAATGTGAGAATCAAAAGATTTGTCATCTATGTGGCGACACTCACCTAAGCGTTTGTCAATCACAACAAAATTGTGTAAGCTGTAAAGGCGAGCATTCAGCCATATCAAAAGGATGTTCATCTTTTATTTTTTAAAAAAAGGAAATCTTATAGCTAAAATGTAAAAATCATATTTCAACAGCTGAAGCTAGACGAATCTATATTCAGCCAAAAAAAAATCTAGATATGCAGCAGCTGTAAAAATAAATACACCTATTAAAAATTTCGAAGAAATAATAAGTGAAAAATGGAAAATATGCTCAATAAAATGAATTAAAAGATTGACTTAATTATTCAAACAATTCAAATCAAAATGGAAGAGAAAATAAACTCAATCCTCGGAATGATCGAAAAATTGAATGAAACATTGTAGCGTAACGTAACCGTAATGAGTAATCTTGGAAGTGAAAATCTTTCTGCATCAAGAAAGAAAAAAGCTTTAAAGAAGTTTCGCAAAGTATCTGCTACTCCAATGTAATTCGATACAGGTGCTTTTGTCTAGTTCTGGGTTTCTCCTTATTTTTCTTTTTCTTTCCCCTTTTTGTTTTGTGTGTCTTTTCCTTTTTCTTTCCCACCTTTTTCACTGCTTTTTTTTGTTGTTGTTGCTGATTTTCTCCATTTCAATATCTTTTTTTCACTTTGCCACTTGTTTTGGTTCAAATACCTTTTGCTTTTCGTCCTTTAGAGTTTAAAATGTGTGCTGTTTCTTTTGTTCCTTTTAACTGTCTTTGTAAATGAAATTTCTATAATGGAATTGTAGAGGAATTAAAGGGGGGAAACTGTGGCTTTCAATTCCTCTACCTCTACCTCTTCTTTTTGGGTCTTTTAAGAGACTCTCCTTTCCGAAAATGATATTTTTTCCCATCCGAACAAAAAAAAAATTCTGCACAAACAGAAAAAATAGATAAGGTGGTAGTTTGCTAATTTGTATTCTTGACAACTTGTCCGGAAGAATTATTCCCACCATTATTACAGAAGATTTTAACCTAGAATTTCGGCAGTTGAAGTACAGTTTCAGAATATCAAATTTAACATTATTAATTTATATGCTCCACGAGAATAATAAAGCAAAATATTTCTTTGATTCTTTAACTCTACCTACTTTCACCTTTGGTGATTTTAATTTGCACCTCAATCTTTGGGTAGCTACCCGTTCATCGGCTCTGAGTAACGATTTCGTTGATTGGCTAACTTATTCACATTTCATGATTCTCAATACAACTATTCCTTCGCACTCTTCTTTAAGAGCTCAAACCATCTTAGATCTTAATCTCTGTTCATCTGATATTCATAATCAAACTTCTTGCTATGAAATGGATTCAACTTTCGATAGCGATCACAATTCGATTGTCATTTCATAGTCGAAAAACGTCAGTCGCAACTTAAAAACAATTAATTGGACGAGGATCACACAACAAACACAAGATTTTTTTTTAATAATGCCAACCAATGTTCCATTGAAAAAACTACGGTGAACGCAACTAAGATAATAACCCAAAAGACCTCATTTAAACTATTGTTGCATAAGCCTTATCCTCCGTGGTAAAATATTTCTTACCATAATTATAAAAAGCTCAACAAGTACTTTCGTAAAAAAAGCTATCAGAACCATTCTGGATGAAAAACAAAAAATATGCAAGTCGACTTCGTTTTCACGTTAAAAAAGCTAAAAGAGAATATTGGATAAAGATTTGCACAATATATCGTAATCCAAAAATGTTCTTTAACATTATAAATAAACTTTCCAATCACACAAATCCGAATTTTACGCATAACAACATTATTTATAGAAACAGTCGATATATATGCGATCCTGAACACCAGAGTGAATTATTTGCAAAAACTTTTTCTAATCAAAATACAAATATTGAACCTATTCCTTTGGATTTCTTTGGAAAAAATTCCTTTCTCAATAGCGAATTCGAAATTTTGAACTTAAGAGAGCAATCCACAAAACTAAAAATTCTACTCCTGGAGCTGACAACATTTCGAATATCTGGTTTAAAAATCTCAACAACGACCAACTTCAAATTATTTTGAAATTATATCAACATCAATTTGATTCAGCTGACATTCCAAAACAATGGAAGCACGCTCTAATTATTCTGATTCCGAAACCTAACAAACACAAAACTAAATTTTCTTCTTATCGGACCATTGCTCTAACCTCTGTTTTTTGTAAAGTCTTTGAATGTATACTCACTCAACGCATTACTTACTACTTAATTTGCAACAAAAAACTGCACAATAGTTTACATGGTTTCATATCCTTTAGAGATAACCAAACTGCAATTTACAATATTCATGCAAAAATCACAGAAGCTTGCGAACAAAAAAATATTTCTTTGCTGTGAATCTTGATATAAAAAATGCATATGGTTCTGTTTGTATCGACAGCTTTATTTTTAAATGCTTACAACTTGGTATAAAAGGCAACATGGCAAACTGGGTTTTGGACTTCCTGCAAGATAGAACATTCCAGATTCGTTGGATGCATTTCATTTTTAGAAACAAAACTTAGAACAAAGGGCTACCTCAATGCAGTGCTCTCATACCAATTCTTTTTGTCATTTTTATGCATGATTTTCATGGAACCATAGAAGAAGGGGTCGAATGTACTCTCTTTTCGGATGATATCTTTGTCTTCTGCAGCCATCATTCCTGGGAAATCAGTATCAAAAAAATACAAAGGAAAACATATACAGATGGCGCAATTATCGGAAACTTGGAATTAATCCAGAAAAATGTGCAATAGCTGAATTTGAAATTTATCTACGCATTTCTTATGTAAGACACTCTTTAAATCAGAATGAAACGATTAAATTTCGTGGTATTCCCTTTTTTTTAAAAAGAATCAAAATTCTGTAATCTTCAAAAATCTTAGAAATCATACACTTAAAAAGATAAAAAATCTCAAAAGATTCGCAAGAAAAAACTACGGTCCCAGAACTAAAGATATCAATATCACAAATAATATTATTTTCAGCATATTTTTATACGGTTGCTCCCTAACTAACAGGTTTCCCGAAAAGAAGCTTAAAGCATGCAATTCCATTCAAACTATAGCTCTGATAATTGCATTAGGCCTTCCAAAATGGACCCCAAATAATGTATTTTTGAAAATTGCTTCTCAGGAAATACTTTCAGAAAAAATAAAGCAACTAGATTCCCAGTTTTTTATCAAAAAATAGCTAATGGTGTACATTCTCCACTTATAACAGAACATAATCGAGAAATTAAATTAACTACCAAAGCAAAAAATATATACTTTCCTTATTCTGAAGAATGCTTCTAAAAGCCAATTATTACCTTGCCGGAAAACCATATAACTAGCTCAAATAACTTTCACATTTTTCTCACGAATTTAAAGTTCTACAATAAAAATCTATCTTTCATAAAAATTAATAGTTACTTTAATGAATGTATTCGGAATTGCTTTCCTCATCATTTTATTATTGCTACTGATGCATCCAAAACCCCTCCAGCACACTTCAATTGCTTGTTTTTCTTTTAAACAAAAATTCATTTTTCGAGTCCCTGCTGTGAATTCCATTTTTACTGCTGAAAGTTTAGCCATTGTCGAAGCATTAGATGTTCTTGTTATTCCTGGAAAAGATTATCTGATTTTTACAGCTAACTTCTCTGCTCTCACATCGTTGAAGAACATTTCGCTTCAATCGCCAAAAATTATCCAACGTATTTCATCCAAAGTTGAAACTTTAGCCAAATTAAATTTTAAAAAATTTCCTTCCTATGGGCATCTAGTCATTCGAATATAACCTGGAACGAGCTTGCAGATCGCTTAGCCAAAGAGGTTACAGAAAATACTCCTTGGATTGAATGGATCTCTCCTGAAGATATAATTTCGAACCGGAAGAGACCAACGCATCAGACCACAATCACATATTATAGAAACAGTAAATATTTCATTTCTTTAGGTGACGTCCTTAACATTGAAGCACTGTCTCCCCGGTCCAAAAATCAGAGGGAAGATGTTGTCTTGGCCAGACTAATCAGCAAAACAGTTATAACACCAGGACTGTTAAATCGGTTTAATCTTCATAATGATCCTCTTTGTCATGAATATAATAGCATGAATGATATTGAACAGATAACTCTCCCGTGGAAAAAGTATTCATGTTATAGAGACAAATTATGAATATTTCTCCAATTACATAAACACGATATCTTCTTCAAAAATGTTCTGGGTAAAATAACTGCAAACAAGACCAATCTTCAAGCGTTGCAGCATTTCAACATCTACTATTTTTTTTACCACATGAACTTGCTCTGAATTATTGTGTATTATTATAATGTTCTAAAGGCCCCATCACAAGGCAAAATACCGTCAGCACTTTGTCGGCAAACTGCGACCAAAGTGACGTCACTTTAGGATTTGCTGTCTGGTAAACCTAAAAATTTAGGTTTACGTTATGGTGTATTTATCGCTCTTTATTCGTTTCTCCTACTTAGTGAATATCAACAGTTTTCTCATTTCATACTTTGCCAGACTCTAGTCAAGACGTTGCTTGAATTTATAATTAAATCCGGGATAATTTTTTAAGTGATCTCATTAGCTTTCAATGAATATAAAAGCCATTGGTAGCAATAATAGTTGTAATTTTTTTTAATTCAAACAATCTTGGAATTTGTAGATATGTAAATTACGAATACAATGAAATTCCATTGCTTTAATAAATTGCAATTCTATTGACACATTACTGAATTAATTGGAATTGAATCACTTCTGCTTCAAATTTAATTTTTTGAGTGCTTAATATAATGCATATAATAAGGATTGTAAAATGAGACAAGTTGTACATTTATCGAATTTGAAAATGATTTCCTAGCCTTTTTTTTTCATTTGAATGTCTTTTTCATTTCTAATAGTATCAACCTTATTGTCATTTATTGTAAATATTTACTGTACCATTCAACTAATTGTAATGTTTTTATCAAAATTAGTAACAATGAATTCTGTAAAATAATAAAAATTTTAAAATTACTCTTAGTAACAGTTTTGTAATTATTTTTGTAGTAATTAAGCTTAAAAGGTGCATACCATCATAAATAGTGCTGAAATTTTAAAATCATTTTTAAGTACCTTAAAAGTGCCTATTTTTCTAGAAAAGTGCAAATAAAACAAAAGAGGGGTGCCAATACGTTTAAAATAAAATTAAATAACTTTTTAAATCTAATGATTTTTGTCTATTTGAAATCTGATATTTGTTGAATCCATCTCGAAAAATATTAGGTTTTGTGTATATATATATATATATATATATATATATATATATATATATATATATATATATATATATATATATATATATATATATAACACTACTGTATCTGGACATGCAGTACAAATTATTAAAGTTAGGAATTTGAAATATGGCAAGAAATTGATTCTGGGACATAAAAACGTCACTAAGAACATATTTTTTGAATTTTAATTAAAAATAAAAGCAGGATTTAAATGCATTACCACCATATAATTGAATAAAAAGCATTTTTTACTCTTTTAAAGTTGATTGAATGTTTTCCCCCCCCCTTTTTAATTTTTAAAAATGATTTTTAAGATTGAATCTTGGACTCGATTTGTATTTATCATTCCTTTAAATAATTTTTGTTTTCCCGCACCAGTTCAAAATTGTAAACTAATTCATTGAAAAGGATTCGTCACTTGATAAATATTGTTAAATTCTAAGGCATTACACTAATTAGTTTCACTTACTTTTAAAAATACTCTTTAAAAAAACGTATTAAATTTTTTGTTTTGTTTT
Organism: Argiope argentata; assembly: GCA_026289955.1. Taxonomy (NCBI): domain Eukaryota; kingdom Metazoa; phylum Arthropoda; class Arachnida; order Araneae; family Araneidae; genus Argiope; species Argiope argentata. The sequence goes on from JAOUZG010049421.1 coordinate 513,370, forward strand.
CATTTTATTTGCTACTACAGAGCTGTTTTTTTTTATTTATTTTTATTTTTGTGGATTTATTACCAGTATTTGTGAAAAATAGGAATCATTAAATAATTTTCATTTAATAATATTAATCAAAAATAATTTTCCAACGTATGTTATTGCATTTTTCTTAGTTTTTCAAATTTAAAATATTAAAACTTCATTTATTTTTGCATAGATATTAAAAAACGGGCTTTTCTTAAATTTTCAAATTGCCAAGCATTAAAAAAGCCTTCCACATTACATCAGAAATAAGAAGCAATAAAACACTTTTTTCAAAGTCTGACCATTTCCAAATGTGTGGCCATTCTATGCATCTTCCTCAATGTGAATGTATAATCAGAAATAACATATCATTCTAAATTAACTGTTAATTTGTTAAATTTAAAAGAAAAACTGTGGAAAAAGAAGCCTGAATTTTATTGTCTACGATACAAAAGGGGATTTAATTTTTGCTAATGATAAAAGTATGATCATTTTTATATTTTTGTCAAAACCAAAGATGTTTTATATTTCTGCAACATTGCAGGAACATTTAAGTATTAAAATTTAAAATCACTATTATATTTTTCACTCTAACATTGGAGATAAATTCTTTTTAATTATATAGAAGCTGTTTATAAACTATTTAAGGAATTACTACAATCAAAAGAATATAATTTTATTTGAATAAATAAAGACTGAATATGGTCAAAGATTTTTCACAAAAAGAAAACAATTCACATCAGCATTAATATTTTTTTTTACTTAAAAATATCCTGTTGGATCTCTGAAAATTCCATTATAAGTTCGAAGATCTTTCTAGAGAACTATTCCCCATACGGTAGTATTAGTTTTTTTTTTTTTTTTTTTTAAATTGGGGGCAATAATTTGCCCCACAGAATGAGGAAAAGATACCGAAGTTTCACTTCGCTTTTTTCATTCTACCGACACCATTTTTAGGATTTAGTAATATGTAACATTTAATGTATGCATGTTTAGTATTATAGTTGTGTCAATCGCACCATTCTTGGCATACTACGTCACTGCCAAAGTTTCACATGATTGGTTGAATTTCGTTTGCAAATGATATTTCCGTCACTATCGTCGACATTTTTAAGTTGGTTTTAAAAAGCTGCAGATGACGAGAATCTTGCTTGACCGTTTGACTGCGGCATAAATCGACAACTTTCGACGAAAGTGCTGACGGTATTTCGCCGTGTGACAGGGCCTTAATGCATTTTTGTTCTTCCGCTGAGGTATAAAGTTTCATTTCGTAATGATATTATTAGAAAAGAATATTAATAAAAATTAAGTATGTGTATTAAGTTTCCAAAAATCGTTAATTGTTACTTATATAAATTAAAAATATATTTTATACAAATCAATTAATCTATATTAATAATTTTATGATAATTTTTAATCGTATCCATAATTTATAGAATATTTTAAATATGTAATAGAGATCAGTTAGCAGTTTATTTCTTCAAAACTAGAGAGAAGTAATATATTGGGATTTATAGCATTAATGGCTGTTAACCGCGGTTTCCAGATGTAGAGAACAACACCAGTTTCATCAAAAACACCAGAGATCCCACACAAACACAAAAATAGTTTGAAGTTTCAGTCAGTTCACAGTTGTAAGTCGTTCCGCTGATGCGATTTAGTACATATTCGAGAGTTCCAGTGAAAAAGAAGAGGTACAAAAAGACGGATCGTTCCGGCAATTCAGAATGATGAAAAAGCAAGAGGAGACTCGAATGAGGTCACAACAGAAAGTGGTCGATAAATTAAGTAGACGTTGAAGTGCTTCAACGCTTGAAGAGAAATTTGCAGACTGGTCTTGTTTGCAGTAATTTTACCCAGAACATTTTTGAAGGAGATATCTGGTTCATCTACCTGGAGAAATGTTAGAAAATTTCTCTCTATAATATGAATACTTTTTCCACGGGAGAATTACGTGTTCAATATCATTAATGTTATTACATTCATGACAAAGAGGATCATTACGAAGATTAAACCGATTCAACAGTCCTGGTGTTATAATTGTTTTGCTGATTAGTCTGGCCAAGACAACATCTTCCCTCCGATTTTTGGATGAGGGAGACAGTGTTTCAATGCTTGGAATGTCACCTAATGAAATGAAATATTTACTGTTTCTATAATTAATGATTGTGATCTGATGTGTCTCTTTCTTGAGGCTTGGAATAATGTGCTCAGGAGAGATTCATTAAAACCTTGGCGTATTTTCTGTAACCTCTTTGGCAAAGCGATCTGCAAGCTCGTTCCAGGTTATATTCGAATGACCAGATGCCCATCGGAAGGAAATTTTTTAAAATTTAATTTGGCTAAAGTTTTAACTTTGGATGAAATACGTTGGATAATTTTTGGCGATTGAAGCGAAATGTTCTTCAACGATGCGAGAGCAAAGAAGCTATCAGTAAGAATCAAACAATCTTTTCCAGGAATTCCAAGAACATCTAATGCTTCGACAATGGCTATACTTTCAGCAGTAAAAATGGAATTCACAAGAGGGACTCGAAACATGAATTTGTGGATAGAAAAAAACCCAGCAATTGAAGTGTGCTGGAGGTTTTGGATGCATAAGTAGCAATAATAAAATGATCAGGAAAGCAAATCCGAATACATTCATTAAAGTAACTATTAATTTCAATCAAAAATAGATTTTTATTTTGTAATTTAAAATCCGTGAGAAAAATGAAAAAGTTATTTCAGCTAGTTATAGGGTTTTCCGGCAAGGTGATAAATTGGTTGGTAGAGGCATTAAAGTTCTTAAGAATAAGGAAAGTATATATTTTTTGTTTTTGGTTGTTAATTTAATATCCCGATTATTTTGGGAGTGTTCTCTTAGAAGAGGAGAATGTACGCCATTAGCTATTTGCTTGATAAAAAACTGGGAAGCTAGTCGTTTGATTTTTTCTGAAAAAATTTCCTTTTTTCTGAAGCAATTTCTCAAAAGTACAACATTTGGGGTCCATTTAGGAAGGCCTAATGCAATAATCAGAACTATAGTTTGAATAGAATTGCATGCTTTAGACTGTGTTTCGGGAAACCTGTTGATTATGGTGCAACCGTAGTAAAAAAATGCTGAAAATACTATTATTTGTGATATTGATAATATCTTCAGTTCTGGGGCCATAGTTTTTTGATGCGAATGTTTTGAGACTATTTATCTTTTTAAGTGTATGATTTCTAAGATTTTTGAAGATTACAGAATTTTGATTCTTTTTAGAAAAAGGGAATACCACGAAATTTAATCGTTTCATTCGGTTTTAAAGGGCGTTTCATTCTGTTTTAAAGAAATGCGTGGATAAATTTCAAATTCAGCTATTGCACATTTTTCTGGATTAATTCCAAGTTTCCTATAATTGCACCATCTGTATATGTTTTCCTTTGTATTTTTTTGATACTGATTTCCCAGGAATGATGGCTGCAGAAGACAAAGATATCATCCGCAAAGAGAGTACATTCGACCCCTTCTTCTATGGTTTGGAAGGAAATTGGACAGCCACTTTGCCTTTTATACCAAATTGTAAACATTTAAATATAAGGCTGTCCACAGGAAGAGAATCATATGCATTTTTATATCAAGATTCACAGCAAAGAAGTATTTTTTTTTGTTTGCAGGCTTCTGTGATTTTTTCGTGAATAATTTAAATTACAGTTAGGTTATCTCTGAAGGGTATGAAACCATCTAAGACATTGTGCATTTTTTTTCTTACAAATTACGTAGTAAGTAATGCGTTTAGTGAGTATACTTTCAAAGATTCTGCAAAAAACTTAGGTCAAGGCAATGGGCCGATAAGAAGAAACTTTGGTTTATTCTTCAAATCAAGTTAATATAAGGAAACTTGCCCGGCTCAAATTACTATTTCAAAGAATTGTAGATTTGCTTCGATTTTTAGCGTGTAATTATCTTCCACTTCGAGGAATCCACGAGATATTAGGTAAGCCTAATAATGGATTTTCTTTTTTAGTTTCATCGAATTATTAAGTAAATACGATCCTGTAATAAAATACGAATCATACGCAAAATAATAAATTTTAAAAATAGAGCTGTGTATCATCTAGCACTTAAGTCATACGAACAGATTATTTCTGCGTCAGGAAATGAAGTCCTTAACAAAATTAAACACGATATAAAAGCAGCCATGTATCCGAATGGATTGCGCTCCTGATATTTTCCACAATGAAAAAAAACTTCAATCATTATTAGATATGTAAATTTTAAGAGAAAAGGTTTACTATAAATGAGCCATTTATAGAATTATACTTTTTAAAAACCCGCATGCAATTTATGTGCCTTGCCTATCACACTCTTTTAATTTATTAAATTGTAATGCCGCTTCCAGCAGCATATATATTGTAAAAAAATAATAAGATATATTGCTTATTATCGGCATCCACAAAAGCATTTAAATATTATTCTTAAACCATTATGCGACACTCGTCGATAAGCCAAAATAGATTCGGTTCAAGCAGTGTACGCACATTTTAAACAAACTTGTAATGCCCAGAAAGAAATTACTGATGTAAGTAACGATAATACATAAGTATTTGAAACTAAAAGTTTATTAGATGCAATACATAAGAAATGTCACTTATCTTACGTTTAAAAGTATGGCTTGCACTGCAGTCATAAATTTACATTATCAATAAAATATTTCAAGAAAATAATTGTTCTTGACTCATATTCCAATTTAATAAATGTAATTAAATCTGAAATCCAAAATTTAAGAGCAAAATTTAACACATTTTTAGAAGACACATAAATGCTAACACGGAATTTGAACATTTCAGAACATTTTCCTGTAAAACGAATTCGAAAAAGATTATATTCCGAATTATCAAAAGACGATGTTATAAAAACACCTGATTGGGGAATTTATGTGTTACATTTTTAACACTGTAATTGATACTTTTATTGTATAAATAGAAGATACATTTGAGAATATAGATTAGAAGATTATATTAGATGCCAAATATTATTTCTGATTTCAAATTAATCACTGATATAAAAGCTTTAGAAAAACACGAATTAGAGAAATGTTCCAAAAACTTGGTAAAATTTTATAACAAATTTGTAGATGAAAACCTAATAAAGGAAATTTGTTTGCTACGGGATTTGATTTCGAATGAAAGAAAAAAGAGATATCAATAACGCACAAGACACATTGCAGTACGTACTAAATAATAATTATGAATAGTTATTTCTGAATATATTAAGTGCGTTATAACTTTTCTTTACGTTGCCAGTTACTATGGCAAGGGCTGAGCGAGTTTTCAGCAATAATTAAAATTAATTAAGAATTATCTTCGGTTAAGCATGTTTTCAGCACACTTAATTGCAATATTGAGGATCGAAGAAAAAAATTGCAAAAAGTCTCCAGCGCATACCTTCAAGCAACCATTTCTGAAATTTTGGTTCTATTAGTTGACCGAATAGGCCGCTAGAGTATTAAATATAGAAGAAGGGCTTTTTTTTTACCACCCTGTGTACAGTAAGAATAGAAAATGAAGGCACGGAGCTCTAAAATGATGAGATTCGGAAAAGGAATTTTTTGACAATAATAACACATTAAAATACATCAAATATAATAATAACACACTAAAAACACATTAAAGTGCATCAAATATAATAATACGTCAATATAATAATTAAATGCATCAAATATAATAATAACAAACTAAAAACACATTAAAATGCATCAAATATAATAATACATTAAAGATCAAGGATGCAGCAACGAATTTTATAAAATTATTTCATTGCTTTTCAATACATACCGACTTTTGCAAAGAAAAACAATAATTATTAAACCACAATTTTCCTTACTGGAACATATTCAAATTACATTCTATAACAAAACTTAGGTAATTTAATGATACAATTTTCTCATGGAAAGGATTTAAAAATTTATTTTTCAAAAAACATAGTATCACAAAACAGCTAAAAAATTCCACTGTTGCATTCTGTTTTCTGTGCTATTACACAACAAAGAACCAATTTACAGTATAAAAAATATTCATACACATTTTATAATATACAACTGAGCCTAATTCCAGCTACCTCTTTCATCGAGTCCTGTCGCTGACAAAAAAAAAAAAAAAAAAAAAAAAAAAAAAAAAAAACACTATTTATTTGACAGACGTTAAAACTGCTCTTCGAGAAGATGTCCCTAAAATGATTTTCAAATGCTAGCTTCAGATCACTTGAGTAAAGGTGTCGGAAAGTTTAAATGCTTTTTCAGCCATAATGCACTTTTTTCACGATTTCTTATATTGACATTGTTCTCAGTCAAGAATAATCAAAGATAAAGAGGGGAAATTTATAAAAAATCTTTAAAAAAACCATTTTACAATAATTCTGATTCAGCACATTTCAAAAATATGTCTTAAAAAATTAATTTTTAGAAATTTTCAATGAAATTGTTTTTATTTTTTACAGAACTAATATTTTTTAAACTGATGAATCGAAATTAAATCTCATAAATTTATGAACAAGAATATTTTGAATTTTAGCAATTTAAAATCACTCTAATTTTTCTTTAAAAAAACCCTTAACATTTTCATATCGTAATTCTGCTTACTTATTAAATGATAATTGTACGTCAATTAATTTGTTAAATATAGATAATTTATTAGCAAAGCTTTTTTTAATGATACATTTTATTTTTATTTTTTAACGGTAGAATTCTTTTTAAACAATTGCCATTTTAGAATTTAAAATTTTGAAAGAAAAAAAAATATTTCCTAAAGAGCAAATTACCGCGAAAGCTTTTTACTACACTGAGCGGTTTTGTTTAGCGATATCATTAAAAAAACCATGGAATAAACAATATACAAATAGATTGTTATGAATTTGGTGTAAATATTTATGAATTTTTGTGTACATTAGATGTAAATATTTGATTTTTTTGTGTAAATTAGATGTATATATTGTAAATATTAACTAATTTATGTGTAAATACTGCAAACATTTGTAAATTGTATAAAATTGTAATAAAATCGCAAGTCAGCGAAAACATACCGTTCTCAGGGGATTTACAACAGCATACAGTCATATAGGACAAATTTGGAGACGTAGGGGTTGGCGACATAATGAGGACTAAAGGTTTTTACTACTCGTTAAAATGGGAAGAAGCTAAGAAAATAAGTGTTTTTTCCTTGAGAATGTTTCACATTCGACTGGAACGAACGCGCGGTTTCCGCGTTTGCCTTGTCCACTTTAGTGGGGCGTTATTAAAAAGGTGCAGCTGAAGGAGGGGAATCAGGTCAGTGCGGACAAGTTACGTTAATTGGCTTAGCTTCAGACAGCGTCTTTTTTTCTTGTTGACGTCCATTCTATAGCTTTGCTGTTACCCAAAATTAGCGGAATAGAGTTAATTCGCTGCGAATTTGTAGCTCGTGTTGCATATATTTAATACACGTTTTCCTAAACAATTAAGTTCTTGTATGGGGATTTTCGTAACAATATTTTACAAAGATATTTAAGAGACGAATGGTTTCTGAAACAAGTCTTCAAATTATTTCCCAGAAAATCTTAATTTTTATGTTTTTTTTATTCGAAATCGTGATAATTTATGGTAAGGATATAACATAAAATCCCTTGCCATTCAACATCATTTGCTTCTTAAATGTTTTTATTCTTCTTGGCTGGGATTTCTTCTGTTCAATCTTCATCCAGTTGTCCACTTGCTTGAAAATCCATTGGATCCATCCGATTTATTTTCTTTCAATTTGAGAAGTCACGGTCAGAAATACCGTCATTTAAACCGTATACCTAGAGAATCCGTTAAGAAACGTCTTTCAGCAGCTTGGTGAAACGTTCCCTCATCTCCGGCTCCAATGGTGAAAAACGTGAATTGAATGCTACCGCGAACTTCTCTCTGTCTTCTTTGGATAACCTCGATGCGCGAATAAAAGATTCCAAAAAATCCCATTCCCATTCCATTACAAGTTCGAAATATTGGAACAGTATTTCATCACTTAAAACAAGTTCCAATATTTCAGCAGGGTCCATGTTTCCGAACATTAATTTGATCATTTCAATATCTCTACGTTCAAAAAACTCAGTTAAATAATATGTTGAATGTCTGAACTCTTTAGGAGTGCTCAGAAAAAGATCCCGAAATAGTGTCGGAGAATTGTATAGGAATTTGAAATTTTGTGACAGAAATTGATGCAGCTGCTCAAAATCGTATTTGTTCAGGTAAGGCGATACAAGCTTGAACACTTCGGTAAAAGCATCTTGCCTGGGCCAATTCAGAAAGCTTATAAGGATCGCATAAGATGAATTTTCAAGAACGTACTGAAATTGTTCCGCTTTCATCTGAGACAACAAATAACAGAACACGTCCCTGAAGGGGTAGAACTTGAAACACATGTAATCTGCAAGCGATTTGGCCGTTCTCACCAACGACGCGTTTCTTTCCTGGCAAGTTAACTTTTCAAAAAAATACCGAGTTCCTGTTTCATAACCTTGAGCTGCAAAAGATTCGAAAGCATGCTGATAGATAGAGGAGTACCGTCCACTCCATTGCTGAAGAAAGTTGTCTAACTCAATCACTCGACCTTTTAGGATGCAAGTCCAAAAAACAATGATTTCTCGCGCTGGATTAAAACTAGGATTTTGTCCGTTGTTATAAAGACGCTTTTTACTCCGCGGGGACAACTTCTGCCAAAGGTCTTGAATGTCCTCTTCAAGGCAATACAGACACGCTAACCTAAATCGCCTGTTGATGTTTAATTTTTCATCACGGACTATTGCCTCGGCTGTTTTACAATAATTTACAGTCCCCATATGCGTCCAATGCAGATGTTTTAGATATTCTTTGCAGTTGAAACTTGATTGGTTCGGATTTAAAAATTCCTCGTGGAGCCTCAACCATTTATCTATTTCTATAAAAATAGGATTCATTATATTCAGTAACGGCTTCTCCATCGATTCGGGTAAACCGAGTTCGCTTACCGACCTTTTGAACTGTTTAACTCTTGATACTACTTTAGTGGCAGACATATACTTGGCAGGGCCATTACACAAAAGGACGGCCACTCTTCTTAGACAAATATCTTCGAGTGACAGCCTACAAAGACTCTTGAGTAGGCTATCAATCGGATTCGTCATTGCCACCAATTGCAAAACCTTTTGAAACACTGAAACTTCAAAGTTGCTCGATCCCACTACGACTAAATCATAAGTTAACGTTTCAAATGCCGTTGGAAACGCCGATCTAAAGATAAAACAGTCGATTTTATATCTTTAAAAAATTGGATACTTTTTCTGGAACGTTATCTATATAATAGTAATGTTGATGTCCAGATACATTTTGTTTTGAATTCATCTCCTGCATTGTCTGCATTAATGCTTGGTACCTATAATGAAAGAATAAACGAGATTATTGGAAAAGTCAGTAAACAAGTAATATGAAAAAAAAATCAATTAGAATTTTTTTTTATTTTAGCTACGTTTTATTAAATAATTACAATTGTTATTGTCTCGTAATCCACTTTATAACGGAAGGAGAGGTACAGTATATCGGGGGTATGAATCCCGAGCACCCGAGGACAAGAGTCTGACTTCTACCTCACACACGTCTCAAACCCTTTTTACGGGGTGAACTTCATTCGAGCATTTCCTTCATTTAACCGCAGATCATAATTTAGATCTGAAACAGAGAACGATCACCTTTGACTAGTACCCCCAATGGTATTACTCCCCACATGGAAAATTTTGTGACCACGAGTGATTAAAGTCCACACGGAGAAGCTTTGGTTGGCAGGTTCGAACTCACAGCCCAAGGAATGCGAATAAAACGACCTACCAACCAGGCTATCTAGCCTTAACAATTACATTTACTATTAAGAATTGAGGAAATAATTATACTACCGTTGAATTTTCGACGCCAATTGAAGATTCAAAATCAATTGTGACTACGCAAAATGCTTTTTACGCCAGTTGGGTTAACGCAATACAGATTAGAAATTTCTAATTTTCTTTATTCTGTATTATTTAAATACGAAAGTACTTCAAAATTAATTCGAAAAATCAATTAGTTAATCATGTTTAATTTTAAATGCATCAAACATTATGAAAATAAACAAAATCGTTTGAAATAATCAGCCGAAAACATGTTAAACCTAACCTCATTGGGGAAAAAACAAACTGAATTCATTACTTATTTGGCAGAGAGGAAATGAAGATTTTTGAAGAGAAAATTAGATTTTAATTAATTGATAGAGTTGATAGTAGGAATTGAAAAATAAGGAAGAAATGGTCTCAAATAAGCTCTCTTGCACACGGTTTCATGCAGATCCCATTTCTGAGAACGCCGTACTTGGCATCGGCATGCAACTACGAAATATTGACTGCTACTGTGAATTCAGCATTTCGCAGCCTTTCGTTTCATCTTTCGCCTTTTTTTTTTTTTTTTTTTTTTTTTTTTGCAAATTAATTTCTGGCATGCGGTTAATCCAAAAACCGAATTTGTGTTTCATACACGTTTTTCTTAAATGAAAAAAAAAAAATCCAAATTTCCCACAAAATTGAACTTGATGTTACAAAATTCAGGATCAAAATTGATATATTGAAATCATTGGTTTTTGAATAATCGTGTTTAAGTGTTTCTAGAAGTACCGACCGAAAGAACAATCAATTCCCAGATGGATTTGACTCAAAACTTCACAGACGTCTACACTATAGAGGTCAAAACTATGTATTGAATTCTATCTATCTAGATTTCTTCGTCTGGCAATTAACATTTTAATTTATTTCGAACACCCGGTCATAAATTTTTCCTCCAAACAGATTTTACACACAATTTCAGAGAAATCTGAAAATTTGTTGAGGACCGTTACGGAATCTCAACCGGCTAATTCAAATCGTATTTGAGATATCTTTGTCTCAGAAAAACTCCCGGCCTTTTTCCAAAAACGTTTTTTCCGAACTCTAACTAAAGAGTTCGAAAAACGCATGATCGGAAACAACCTTGAAAGAGTTCATTTTTCGAGGTCTAAAATGCTGAGATACGTCAAAATCTCTTGGTTCGAATATTTTCATATTTATACAATGTATACGAGAAAAAAAATAATGATAATTCAATAAAATATAATTAACATAAATTTTTAAATACTGGGTATTGTCTTAAATCAAATTAAACCTTTTTGTCTCATGAAACACTATTAAAATGAAATTGCAACTCTCACCCGATTGTTGCCAATAAATGAAAATATAATTAAATGAATTTACAACAAATACCTCGATTACTAAGAGAAAAATATATCAAAACATTTTTCACTTTTCTCTACAGGCCGTTTTTTCTGTACACAAATATTTAATTCGGCAAAAGTGAAGTAGAAATGTTTATTTGAAAAACATTTAAGACTACGTTTATCCCTGTTTTTGGCCTTTTCATCACAAAAATTTGATGCAGGAACACTTTTAGTTCTATTGCCAAGTGGCAACAGTATGTAAAAGTTTCATTCAGTCTTAAGAACGAAAAGTAACATTAATTAACAACAAGAATGAAATAATAAGATCATTTAATTTCAGTCTGAATTTAACTAATTATATTTTATATTTGTTATTCATTTATTTGCTTTTAGAGAAAGTTTTGAACGCTTGAATTCCAAATTTAAGAGTGCGATTATAATTTTTAAATTTTCCATTTTCTTAAATACGTAGAAAAAAAGAAAGCATTTTTAAAAAATCGAATTCTATATTTTGTCGAATCTCCACGTTTTGCTCTTCCCTGATTTCCAAAAACCCATATTTGTAAATCAGGGTGAGTATGTCTTTGGCAAAAATAACTCAAAAACGCTTAGTACTGAATAGATGAAATTTGGCATAACGTCTTTCAGGGATTTTGGTGGGACCTCAAAAAATCCCCTGAAACTTTTACGGACTTACTTCCGACATTTCGGAGTTTCGAGAAGGGGGGGAATGAAAAATAACAATTATGATGTATTGAATGACCTAATTACAAAAGTTCAATGAATTATTGAACAAAATTACCCAGATCAAAATAAATAATTCATTATTATTCCTACTTCCTTTTGAACGACGATCCCCGGAAATTCCGGAGTTTCCCCGGAGCACAAACACCCCTGCTTTTGTCAAGAAATTCTAGGGATTTATAAAAGTTTATTCTTATTACTTCATAATCTTCACGGGGGAAGAAAGGAGGAGGAGAAGAGAAGAACAATTATAAAACTATACATTTTTTTTTACAAGAGGGATGGCATCAAACTGCAGCTTAAGAAAACCTTAAACTGCAACTCCCAATAAGCAAAATTGGGGAGGTGACTTTGACAAATGATAGTTTCTTTTTTTTTTTTTTTTTTTTGGAAGGGGGGAGATAGGGAAAAAAAAACTGTGCAAGCCTTAGAGCTGACTAGAGAAAGAAACATACTTGGAGTAAACTACTGTAAACTTTTTTTTCAAAAGCACTTTTGTCTTTTTCCTTTATTATTGCAAAAGTACAGCCCCAAAAAAAATTTATGCAAATTAAAAAACCAATAAATTATCTTGTATTATACCAATTTTGTTGTTAATTTGAATTAATTTTTAAAAATATTTCAAAGAAAGTTTTACAAATATACCTTTTAATCTTGTAAGGAAATTCAAATATTAAAAAGATATTTTTATACGAGATACCCAGATTCACTGATAGCCAAAATATAAAGATGGTGGGGGAATTTCTTTTTCTTTTCTTTTCTTTCTTTCTTTTTCTTTTTTTTTGTATAAAGAGTTATAATGTTTATTACGTATTTTCCTTTATGTTTTTAGATAATAAAACATGCAATTTAATTTAAAAAGGAAATAAAGATGAAAATTTTTTTTAATACTTTGCACATTTTTATATATTATTGTACTCTTTTCTTCTGTAGTATAAATGACAATATAAAAATACATCTTTACTCTTTTAACTTGAAGCTCAGTTTTTAGTTATTTATCACATTGTATAAATAAATTATTATTCTCTAAGTATAACAAAAATTATTAAACACATTCAAATATAAAGACAGAAATCAATTTTACAAATGCATAGCATTGAAAAATAAAGAGTTATGATTTCAAAAATAGTATAAGTCACAAATTAAAAATTTGGTGTTAATTTCCTGAGAGAGATTTATAAATATGTAGCTAATAATAAAGAAATTTATAAAAAATTTCAACAAGCAGTAATCACAAGAAACCAGTTGTTATTCAATGAAGATGTATAACAAATGAAAGAAATATGAATATAAAAAAATAAATATTTCTCTCAGTAATTCCTATTTTCAGTGAGTTATATCATAATCACATGTTGAGTTCCAAATCATTAAAAAAGTAAATATTACAAAGAAAATAAAAGACCTTCAAAGAAAAAATAAATAAAACAGAAGTATCTAGAAGGTAAATTTGATGTTTCTAAAATATGAAATTCATTTTTTTTTATACAATTGAAGTAGCGAAAAAAAAATGGAAACCCAAGCCAGCTACTCTTTAATAATCTTATTCATATATATTGCATTATTTTATTTTACTTTGATAACAAAGGAAACAAATTTAATAATCTTTAATATAAATCCAGTAATACTTTGTACAAGTCAATGACGTATACATTACAACTAAACGCAATAACGAGACAAAAAAATGTATCAATATTTTGCATATTAATGCATAAAATATAAGTTCAAGGAAAATATTGAACCAGTCAATGCAAATTAAAAGTATCGATACAACTTATAACGAACAGGTTCACATTAATAGTAGTCCAATGTTGGTATCAGATTTTAATGCAGTGGTGTTGGTACCAAGTTAAAAAAAAGTAACATAATATATCTATACTATTAGACTTTTTACCAAGTAATAGAAAATAGCAAGTCTTTGTGTCACGATGTAAAAATAATTTTTAGAGTCATGTTACATATTTTTTTATATGGAAATATAAAATTCAGTACTTTTATAAAAAATAAGCATAAAAAATATAAAATAATCAATACGCAAAAACAAAATTCTATTTAACCTTAAACCAATTTCATTTTGGTTTCAAGTTTCCAACAAAGGGCTTAATTTTAATTCAAACATAAAAACTTTTCTGGTCAACTGAATCAGCACATAAGAATTGATGTTTTATGCATGAATTACATTAATACACAGTACTCAAAGACATACTCATTTAAAGATAAAAGCTCTTAATCTGGAATCAATTAAAAATCTAATTTAAAATAACATTTCATTTTTAGTGATTTCAAAAAAGGATTACTTCTAACTGATTTTTTTAAAAATTATTATTATTATTATGTGAGAACATGATATTGTTTTTACTAGGAAATTTTGAATAATTGAAGATCGAAATCACGTAGGCAATGAATAAAGCATAAAAGGCAATATACATCAACATCTTTTAATCAAATGTATTGCTTTTACCAGTATTCCATTATTATTTTGCATGCTTCTTTGAAAGCAGATGTGTTTTAAAAAAATTAACCTGCTTTCACCAGTATTGCTTTTTCAAACTGGTTTAAACTAATTAAGAAAAAAAATGACAAAATAAAAGTGGAAAATTACCCAAAAATTTTTAAAATCTTTAGATAAAAAGTAGTCAATGATGCTTGAAATTCCAGTACATAAAAGACTGAAGGTTATAAAATACAACCAAAGCTGATTTATAAATACAATTCTCACAGAGGTGAAGTTGATTAACTGAATGAGACATTTAGCCCCTATCTCAACATCACAATAAGGAATAGCAGTTATTTGAAAATGCTTTAAATGTTGCTATTGAATCAGAAATAGCAACACAGGATCAAAAGTTAATGGTGAAGCATTGGTGCAAAAGAGAGATGATTTAAATTTGCCATCCAAAGATCATGCACAGCATGTGGAGAGTAAATAAAACGTTAAAAAGTTGCAATTACAAAACCTTTCAGATTGCCTTCAGGATAAGCTTTTAATTTATTATATAAAAATTCTCTAAGATTCATTCTACCCTTGGGTTATGAAAAGAAAATTTTTATTAAGTAAATAATTTATTTTGATTAACACAGCACTAAAATTTTATGCCTCTCATTATAAATGCAGTAAGATGTGGCCAATGTTTCTAATCTGAAATGTTACAAAAATCATAAATCAAATTTTTTTTTCTTCATACCTCGATGATTGCTATCTTTAAGCTTAAACATTTGAAGGTAAAATACAGAAGTTATAAAAAATAAACCTAGACATAAATTAAGTCATAAAAAGTGTTAAAATATTATTCATATACATAATTTTGATACAATAAGTTTAATATTATCACATTATAATAAATTCAAAAAAAATTGTCTTGATTCCATTCCATTATTTTGTAAAAATATGCTGCTGAGAATACAAGCTGCTTTACTAACAAATGTACACTTTAAGAACTTCAATTATTTTTATTTTGAATTTTAATACCTAAATACTCAAAGCAAGTTCTTATAATAGAAGTAAATTAATATTTAAAAACTTTGTCACAGTTAAAATTTAAATTTAAATATAAAAATGAATAGGTAAAAAATAAGCATACTTACTATTAGTAAGCTAATAAAAATTCAATCACATTTCAATTAAGTAATTTTGAAACACATTTTTCAAGTTTCATTTTTGCTAGAAAAGAAACAAACAAACAGCAATTTAGTGAAAATCATTATGAAATATGCAATTTGTTTTGAGTTGATAATAATTTAATAAAATACAATTCAGTTTTAACAGCGATTAAAAAATAATAAGAAAAATTTCATCAAATTATAAAAATATAATTCAAGTGCATAAGTACATAGTATGTATAAACAAAAATAACATTAAATTCTATTAAAAAATTATTGAAATCACCAAATTGGTGAAATATTTTCTAGGTACTTTTCAATCGCTATTACAATCCAGTAGTACTTTAATCATATTAGTTAATTCAAGACTTCCATTCTCATCTTTCAAAAATTTAATCAAACCACATATATTAAACATAGAAAAATGAAAAACTTCTACACACTAAGAATCTTTCAGATACCTTAGTTTTTATGTAAAAAACTGCCAGTATATCAAATGTAATTTCTCTAATAAAAGTTGAGTGTACTTAATTTTATGATTAATAAAAAAAGTATTGGAAAGATATGGCTTCTGAACCATAAAAAGAGGAAAAAATAATTTAACTTTATTAATTATGTAAAAAAAATGAAAAGAATGCTTAACAACAAATAATTATTCTTGTTACAAAATGTTTTTAACAAAACATAAGTAAATCATTACATATATTAAAAATTATTGATATGTGTTACTTGAATATCCTCTTTTTTAATCAAAAAAAAAATGCTATTTGTTGCTAATCAAAAAAAATAACAAAACATCATCAGTATGAACATACATTTTTATAATTCAAAGTTTCAAGTAATACATTTTTGTCAAGAACTTCAAATCTAACAAATAGAAGTTTCAATATTGTTTAACTTCACAAATTTTTTTTCTCGTCTTTTTTTTTTTTTTTTTTTTTTTTCAAATATTCAAATAATGCTAAATCAATGTTTTTGTTCTAGCTGACATTTCAATATTTGGCTTTCGCAAAACTAGATTATTAGAAAGCAGCTAACAGTGAGTTCAGTAATTTACTTCATTTTGTTCTTCCACTTGATTCCCTATGGCTTTTTATTGAAAAAGAAATCGGTAGAACTTTACTGTACGGTCACCCTTGGCGACTTTTTCAAAATCCCGCCAAAAGTCGCCATTCTGGCGACTTCGAAGCGAGAACCAATGAAAACAGAGCATAGAAAATGGCTGAAAAGTTTCGGAGAGGAATAACGAACTTCTGGATTGTAACAAAATAAAAGTGCAAAGCTTTTATGGGTTATGTTAGGAAATAAGAAATGTAAGGCATATTAGCATCAAAAAATTAGAACACTCCTTTTAACATCATGTTCCTCTCCTTTCACCTTAGATTTACACCTCCATTCATAACCATCACTAACATCTTTCCTTGCAACCAATTTCATATCTTTATTACATTTCGGACATTCATACCTATTCGCAATCAACCCCGCTTTCATACAAAAATCAAACGTCTCTTTCCTCTCATCCAATCCATACAAATACCTTAAATTCACATGCTCATCATACCACATAACATCATTCTCCCCATGCAGCCATCATAATAAAATTCAAAGAACGTGGGAGCTAAGACAAAATCAACTTCACCATATATCACCGAAGTTCGAAATGGGGAAACTCAATTTCTGGGGAAATTCCAGTTTTCGGCAGGTTGCCAAAAAAAAATTATTAATCGCCAAGGGTGCCAAAAAAAATTATTTATCGCCAACTTTTGAAAAAGTCGCCAAGGGTGACCTTACAGTAAAGCTGAGCCAAGAAATCAAATAAAAATTCTGTATAAAGCCAAAATCAGAAACAATTTTTAAGTAATTTTTACCTCATGTTTTTAAATTCACTAGCAAATTGAAGAGATTTGTTCTTTTATTAGTTGACTATAGATTCACAATTCAACAACCCTGGTAAAATTTTAAATACATTGTTTACACTATTTTTTTTTAACTATGTTTAAATCAACTTTAACTTTTGAAGTCTTACCTTAAATTTATTACAATTTTTTTCTTCCGTTTTAATAATTAAAAAACTTTCTAATTTATACCAGAGAATTATTTTCGGTACTTATTAACGAGGATGGATTGATGATCATCCATTTTCCTTCCAATAAACTTTATATAAACACCTTAAACTGATTTTCTTCTCGTAATTTACGTGCTCATAGGAAAGCGTCTTTTGGCGAGATTTTGGTTCTTTCGATGTCAATTAAAAAGTAAACTATTTTCTTGAAAGTGGCCAACATTGAAATGTTTTGCTCGTTCATATTGTCATAACATTTCAAATGTTTTAGGCTTTATATTTTGATTAATTTTTAAGAATTTTGCATTTCTAATATGCACAATTATGGCTAAACTGGGGAAACGAAACTATATCTTATTTTTTTTACAACAATGTTCATAATAAATTTATCAGCTCCGATAAACAGAGAAGAAAAGGGGGTACTTACGTTATCGTGGATGGTCTGGATGTCGCCAACTTGTTTACCTTTTGTATCGCCAAACCGATTACTGCTAATTAGAGGTGGGTCGTTCGCGAACGAACGGGTGAAAAAAAACGGGTCATCTAAGTGAACGAACTGAGTCGGGTCGCCATTTTCTGGATTAGTCGTTCGTTCGCGAACGACTGTGCGGACCTTGCTATATCAGTTCATTAACTGTGTGGATCCACACATTCGTTCGTGAACGAGTGTGTGGACCTGGTTATTCCTGTTTACGAACGAGTGTGTGGACCTAATTATTCCTGTTTACGAACGACTGTGGGGAACTTGCTAATTTCATGCCTGAACTAGAGATGCATAATCCACCTTTTTTTAAATAACAAATAATTTTGCTATTGCTATTTTTAAATATTTGTTCCAAATATCTGTTATTTCAATCATATTATTAATTAAAATTATTAATTATATTTAAATTTAAATTTATTAATTATAATTAATACTTAATTTACTAACGTAAGAAACAAGTGGTCAAATTAATTTATCTATTTTAGCTTATTTTTTAAATTCTTTTTAAATATTATTTGTTTCATTTATTTATTAGAGTAAAGAATTTTCTTAAAAAATTTAATTAAAATTAAATGTCATTTCTTTAAACTTTTTATTTTATTTCTAAATACTACCAATAGATGGCGCCAGCGAAGTAAAAGGACTTGAAAGTCAACAGGCCTTCTCTCGGAGGTCACGCTACTACTCATTTCACAGGCAATAAAAATGATCATAGAATCGCAGATTGTCCAATACAAATATCGAAAAGTCAAGGTCGCTATAATTGAAGGGGAGGGGTGACTAATCACTTTACAGTGAAAATTATCGGAAAGTGAGAAGTCACTGCTACGATAGATTTCAGTGATATACAATTCAGCAATTACGATTATTCCAAGAATAACAAGTGAGGTCACTTGTCAATCCCTTCACAGAATTCTCCTTTTATCTTTATTCCCGTTAAGGAGACGGAACCCTGAGGACACAAGGGAAGAATGCTTTGTGTTTCTAAGAGTTCCTTTCCTCCTCCTGTAGGGTGGGGGATCACCCGATACCCTTCTTTTCTTTCAGAGCTGTCGACTCAGGCCGTTTTGAGATAGTATATTGTCAATACGGGGAGTTGTAACAATTTGCGATTTTAGGTTGAAAGAACACTATTCTTTGTACTCCTCTTCCACTTACAATACATTTGCCTATAGCCAACTTTAAGATTTTACATTACTATCGTCCATAAAATTGAAATCGACTGACTCCTTCAATGTCTTTTTGTCACATTTATTAAAAATTAAGACTATCGAGTATTAATTTTTAAGAATTATGAATACATTTTTTTAATTATTATTTAATACATTTTTCAATGGTCCAAGGTAAAATTAACATTGCTGAAATATCAACACAAAATTGCGATTAATTTACTTAAATTTCAAATTGCAGTTTTTGATAATTCTTTCTCATTTTTCACTGTCTTTGTCAACGAAGCATTGTCTAATGTTTATCATGAGGTTTCGTGGTGCATTAAGTGGCGGATGATTAATTTTATATTCATAATTTTTTAAGCTGGTTATTTTTTAAACATTATACGATTAAGAGATTTTATATCCATTTTTGTTAAACATATCTTGAAAAAAAAAAAAGACAGAAAGCTTTCGTGTAAATATTTCTCATACAAAATGCAGTTTTATCGATGTGATTTCAAAGATCGTTATAAAGGAAATCATTCCTTTCTTGTATAGAATTAGAAATAACCATTGGATGGATGGATTATTCTAAGCATATCTAATTTTATATTCATTTTATCGGATTTTTGTATTCTTAAAAAAATATTTTGGAAAAAAAAAGATATAATTTTTTTTTCTAAAATGATTGTTTTAAATATAATTTTAAAGAAAGAATGAAGTAATTTATTTATCCAATGCTCTGAAAGGGGGTTCTTTTAAAATTAAATTTCTCCATTTCCTACATTGTTTAATATTTGCTACATTTACTACTTTTAAATGTCACAAATTTGGTAAAGATATTGTTTTCCCCTTCTGGACAGTAGAGGAAAATTAATTCCAGCCACCTGGGAACAACGTCACTGTTGCTTATTGCGTCGTATTTCCGCTTTGTGAGAATAGATCATCCTTTTTTTCTATTTCTAAGAAAAATTAAAATTACCTTATAATTTCAAAACGCAGCCATTCTGTGTGGGAATTGGAAATCGTTATTCAATTGTTATGTATAACACTGCATAAAACTTGCTTTAATAATATATTTATGATTTTTTCTTTGATGAGGTTCTAGCTGTCATAAATTAAATGTGTCCGATCTTTTGTACTTTTTTGAAAATTTAAGCCTATTAAAACATTTTTATTTCATATAATGGTAAAATTATTTCTCAAAATTATGTTGAAAGATTTATTACCTAAAACAAAAAAAAATTATATATTTGCATAATTTTTATATGGGATGAATTTATTTCTTATTTTGCTTTTAATTTGTGCGTGTGTATTTTTAAGAATAACTAAAACTGGTCTGATTTCATAGTATCGAAAAAAAGAGTGTTAAAATATATTATAACCATTAATGAATAAAAATATCAGTTATTTACCCTGCCATTATCATACACATTTCTTCATTGTAAAATGTCTCCAATACAAAGTTTGCTTCTCGTAAGCTCCAGAAAAATAAGGTTTTTACGAAATAAAATTTTTTAAATTTTTTTTCATATTAATAGTTTTATTCAACTACACTATTCTACAAGTTTACCGTAGAAGGGCTTGGGCTTTTAACATTTTTACAATTTTTCTATGGGTTAAATTTCCAAATGCATTATCATTAAGTGAATGCATATATTCTTTTGTGTTCATAAAAATAAAGAAGAAAATAATTTGATTTTACAATTAAATAATAACTAAGTAAGACTTATAAGATGTAAAACTGCATTAAAATTCAAATTATAACAAATGGTATTATACAATAAGTGACAAGTTCAATAATTAATATAATTGCCTGGAATAAAATTTTAAATCAGTTAAAAAATCCCTAGTGTCCATCCAAATGTCATTTAAACACATTTTCCGAATATTTTATGAACTTTCTTTTTTGCATAAAATCGCATAGTCTCCTGCGACTTATTTGCCATTAAGCCAGGTAAATTATGTTTTGAGAACATTTTGAATTGAAATTTACAATAATCACAATCAAGATTAATGAATCAAATATATTCACCAGAGATTTAAAAAAGAGATTCTTAAAAATTATCAATTTCAAATTTAGTAAATTATAAAATAAAATTATTCTCATAGCAATTGCTTTTTTTTTTATTTAAAACTAGTTTTTAAAGATACATAAGCCGAAAATTAAATAAAACCGCAAATATCAGAAAGAGTCATAGAGAAAAGAACCTATTCAAATCTCCGCATGTGTTCGGTAATTTTCTATTTAAAAGAAAGATTTTGATCCTTTTCTTCAGATAGTTTTTCCCGGAAATGGAGTCATAAAAGGAGGAAAAATGCGAAGTAAACCCACGAAGAGGGCAAATGAAAGACAGACCTCCAAAGCACAAAACATTTGCTAATTTTCAGTAAACCTTTTACCCACGCACCAATTTTAATCAATAGGAGTTTTGAATATTACTATGTTTCATCTTTAACACGCTTTGAAAAACCAATGGAAAATTATCTGAATGAAATTTCATTTTAACCTCTAGCTTACGAGCGGTACAAGTGCTTTAGAAAGAACTTTTTTACCTTTTCTTACGGGTCGTTACAACTGTTGTACCAGCAACGAGTTTGGATTTCGTTCCCCCATTTGAATTTCCGGCGAACCGTAATTGCCTCTAAAAATTCCTTCCTTTGTGCTACACCCCTTAGGGTCAGGAGGTTTTGTCCAGCTGTAGTTATAATCACTGTTGGCGCTAGTGAGTTTTGTGGACCCTTCTTTGGCGACATTTTTTAAGTAACACTGATAAGAGCTCAAGAATAAATTTGCTTTTAACTTAATAAAATTTTATTCTAATATGCGTTTATAATTATATTCAAATGATAAATTTTTTAATCAAGAATTATTTAAAATTTCATTTTTGATGGACTGGTTTTGTGAAGATTATCGGCGCCCTAGATAACTTGTTACATCCTTGATCCAAATTCGTCACAGTGCAGAAAAAATAAATTGAACCTCGGATTGGGTTTTTTCGAATCGTCATTATATTTTATATAATGATTATTTTATATTTTATATAAATATTAAAATCTTTATTCCTTCATTTTAATGAAAGTTACTAGAACTGAAAAGTTACTAGACATTAAAATTTTTCCAGAAATATTTGTACTGAAACCATATAAATTAATAGGAATTCTAGATTTAATTTTAAGCATTTCTGAAAGATAATCTAAATAATCGGCTTACAAAAAATATTTGTAGTTAATAACAAATGCTGATCTTTTAGAATTCTAGCCTTATTTATTAAAGATTTTTAAAAAGTTTTTATAACTACTTTTTAATATAATTTTATTGCAATGAAATCTTATATATCAAATTCTAAGTAAACCATATATAATCTTACTTTGTTTAAATTAATCTTCTTTAATCATGTGATTACCTCCAAATTAATAAATTTTTATGTATTAAAAATCGTTTTAAATCGGCTATTGATTGTTTAGAAAATGAAGCGTACTTTTCAGAAATATGACATTGTTATGAGTAATTGAAATTCTCGGAAAAAAATCACTATAAATTGTAAGAAGCGACAGTAGAACAAAGAAATGTTACTAGTAATTTATATTAAAAACCGTCCGAAATATGTTAGAAATAAAAATTATATCCGATTTTATAAGCTCAATATATTGATATTTAAAAAATTCAAATCAACAAAATAGCAGAAAATCCCCTGCTACTTCGGAGATATATTTAATTTACAAAATAGCAAAGGATTGTTATATGTGTTTTGTGCAAAGAAATGAAAATATTTTCAAAAAAAAATCAAGTACGACATTTATGCATGATATATAAATTGTTGCATTTAATAAAGATAAATGAGACAGAAGAAACTTTATAAGAATTAAATTTACAGCTTCAGTAAGGCTTAAGAAATTTATTTAATCACAAATAGGATTGAAAAATTGACAACAATTTGTTTATGTGCTAAATAACTATAACGCATTCATTTGAGTTACAAGTTATTTAATAAAATTTAATTCATTACTCTTTCATGCGCAATTAGTAAAAAAAAATGTTCCAGAAAAAGAAAACAAAAACTGCGATAAAAAGCTTTTTCTATGGGGTCAGAAGCAGTAAAACCGCAAAAAAGCAACCTTGTTAAAACGGAGAGGACAGATGACCAATTAACACCACGGGGAAGGGGAAAGCAGTTGTTATCTTTCTAGATTGAATGCCCGCATTCAAAGTAACTTTTCCGAATTTCGGTTCCCGCAACCTAAAGATTAAATAATACTTTTCCAATTCCTTCACATTTTAAATCTTAATTCTTATAGAAAAAATTGACATGTTTTGAAGAAAATTAATTTTAAATTTTTTTATTTTCGTCTATATCATTTAAGAAGGCATCAGTTCTCCAAAAATGAAGTTTATTTAATTTAAAATTAATTTCAGTCTTTCTTCAAAACGATTTCTTTTGAAAATAATAATTTAGTGTGGAAATTTTTGTACTCCTAAGACAGCTGAGAATTATTCATACATACATGAGTGCCCGAACAAAAGGCATGACGTATTTAAATTAGTATTTTCAATTCATATATCTATATCTATATATCTATATCTATATCTATCTATCTATCTATCTATCTATCTATCTATATGTGTGTGTGTGTGTTTTAACCCCTTCGCTTCGCAAACATTGTCGTGTCTAATACGCACATCGAATTATTGAATTTTCAGTTTTAATCTTGCATCTAAGTGAACAGAAACAAGCATTAAAAAATGCAAAAATTACCTAGAAATGCTTCAACATTTCAAATAATCGTTATATTATTATAAGAATCAAGATAACAATATATATTTAAGATAGTATGCGTCATCTAATTAAACTAATAATTTAAGTAAAATAAATTCGTATGCCAAGGGGTTAAAATCTTAAATTTAGATTGAACGAGACTCAGTGCTAATTACTAATATTTTCTTGAAATGACGTTTTTGCAAATTTACGAGATTATATTTTTGAGTCTAATGATATCAGTTCTCTTATATACCCTTAAAACACCTTGAAGAAGAAAATAAAAAGAATCATAAGAAATACTATTTTAATTGTTAATTTATTTAAGTTCTTTTCAATTAAAAATATTTTAAATAAAATCAGTTTAAAGCAAAAAGAGTAAATAAATATTTTAAATGTGAATATAAATTATTTCCCGATAAATTCTGAAATCCATGAAATTTTAACAAACGAAGCATTTTTTTTCTTTATCACATTGCCAACCATAGTATTTATGATAGCTAAACAATTTTATTCATGTATGCGTGAGGCAAGCCTTTACGTTCTCTGTTATAAAATTTAAAAAAAGTATTTAAATTTGCGTGAATTTTTGTGCATCTTTCCCAAAATGTTTTTATAAATCAATGAAGAGAAACTTATCACTGGCAATTAATTTAAAATATTTCTTTTTAAAACAGCTTTAAAATAAGCCATAATTCTGTCTTTTAAAACACGAAAATCCTTCAGAGCAGCAGAATTCTCAAGCTAACCAGAAACAGAAAATTTAATTATGCTAATATCAAATCGTGTCAATCGAGGCAATTTAGTAATTATGGTGTTTATATCCAGTTAAGAATGATATAAATCCATATGAAATTTGTTTGAAGCATTGAATATCGACAGAATTTTGTTTAAAAACACAAATTAATATTTTTCTGTGAAGATGCATGAGGAAGAAATCTAGTTTTCGTACAATAACAAGTTGCGCATAGCTTCCAGCGATGGGGAGGGTAGACTCTTTGTGTAATAGGAAGCTCACTGCGTGTGATCAAAAGTCCCACCACCTGCCACCTGCCCCAACTATTTGTGTGTGGGGGGGGTATGTTCCTGGAAAGCGCATCAGTGGGTAAGGGACTTTCCCAATGCATGACTGAAATTGGCTTCGAGAGCGTCCATTGGACTGATCGTATCGATTGTTACTTTCTATCGTGATCCAAGACCTGAAATCGAAATATTAACCAATAAGAACGTGTCAGTGATTTGAATCACTCCCATTTTTGAAAAGTATTGGTCACTGAGATTTGTGACTTTTTGGTATTGCTTACGTAATAACCGTTTCTAAAATATTCGTCATCCCTAGCCCTGAACCTCCTAGAGATAAGATGTTTGTGGTTATGTCCGCAAAAGAATGGGAAAACAGGGGGAGGGGAGAGGAGGCAGATGTTTCAATGTCGCTTAGCAAAAGACTAGTAGTTGACCTTGGGTGATTACACGGCGTTTAGCTTTTTTATCACAACAAATGTTGGACACTCGTTTAGTAAAAAGGAAGTACTTTATGGGAGGTAGCGATAACATTTTTCAATTCCTGGAATCAGAAAGTGTGGGAATTTTCTTCTTCTTCTGGTGGATGGAGATGGAGGAGGGCATTGCCGTTTATTTATATTGGAGATTTCAGAAAGTTTTAATTGTAAAAGATTTTTATTGAAAAAATGTTGGAGTATATTACGACTTTTCTGTTATGATACCAAATTTTACCTTTTAATACTGCTAATTAAAAAAACATTTCAGAAATACTTTATAATACAATATAGTCTTAAAATGAATCAATTTGAACATTTTATTTGTCTTTTTGCATTTTGCGTGCTCTTTTATTCGTAAATTTAAGGTATTATAAAAAAATATAAAATAAATTTTATTTAAGTCACGTGCACTGCTGTCATGATAAATTATTTACTTATTTTTTAAAAGTTTATATATATATAATTTTTTTTTCAAAGTAAATAAATAGATAAATATGTCACATCTATTATTGTATCATTGAATCCAATTATTTTTCAGCTGTAAAAATAGTTATAAATGAAAAAAAAGAAAGAAAGAAAGGTGCTCATTCTCATTTGTTTAAAATTGCTTTTATGTTATTATTTATTTGCTTAAATATTCTTGTTTTGTTAAATTTTGAAACACTGCAATATACTATCTCGCTCTGGTTTTAAGAAAAAAAATTATATTATCTATATCTGTATATATATAGGCTTCAATTAGCATTTTTATTTTCTCATTTATAAAATTTAGAGAAAATATTGCAATTGACAAAAAATTTGAACTCAAGATTTTAATGATTCTCCACGTTTCATTCTTCCTTCAATTAGAAAACACATTTTCAGAAAATGTCTATGTTTGACAAAAATAATGCAAAACCCTTTTGAGCTAGATGGATGGAATTTGGTATAAGATCTTAGCACCAAACTTATACATTTCAATCAAATTTTCTGTAACATCAGTGTAGAAGAAATCTGTCTATCTGACTGTTTTAAACGTAAGTTAGTATGGGAACTACAAAACGATAAAAGCTGGATAGTTAAAGTTTGGGTACACATACCTAGTATATATTTTATAAACATCTGTCAAATTTTCTGCCAAACTCGTCATAGAGTTTACGGCATGCCAGTCTGCACTTTCAGAAAGTTGACTTAATTTTTTTAGTATTAATAGTTTATAAATTTGTAAATATATATATTCATTTCTACGCTTTTGTCAAATTAAAATAGGCATAATTTTACAATAGTCTGTGTATTGTGAATACAAAAATAAATTTTAAAATTTAATAAATAATTTTTAAGAATTATTTTAGTAAAAACTATGCATTTTTATAAAACTGAAAAAATACTTTAATTAGAAAATACCCAGTTTACATATGCATACTTATACAAAGGTGCTTGTCCAAAAGTTGAGTTCAAAGTGAATCCTGTCCTTAATTCAATTCATATGACTATTGGCATATATTCCAGGAAGTAAAAATAAATAAAAGAGGAATAAATTGAAAAGATTCAAATGAAATTGTGCATATTTCAATGCATCATATCAGAACATAATTTCTAGAACGGTAAATCTACCCGTGCTCGTGATAGTTAAATAATATTTTTATTCATTTTAATTGTTTCATTGAATTAGTCACTTTTTTATTTTAAAAAATATATCACATTTCCTATTTATTACATTTTATATAATCATGTGCTCTAAGTTACATTTTTCTAGGTTTTATTTGCTGGAATAATTAACTTATTTTTTAAAAATTGGAGCTTTGTAAATGCAATGGCAATACATTATTAAAAGCTGATTTTTTTGAGATGCTCGTGCAGATAATAAAATTTTTATTTTTCTACTATGGATTTTTGTTGACCCTAAGTACCTCATCTCAAAAACAACATCAGGTTCTGACATGATAAAAATATTACTAATGTTACTTAAAAATTATTGAATAATATTATAAATAATGATATAATATCTCAAAAGTTAAAATAGTGCCAGTGGTGACTGAGCTTTATTTTTTATGGAATTATCTAAACATAATAATAAAGCTGCGTACTGACAAAATTTCATATTAAAATAATTACGTAAATAAAATAAATAAATAAAAGGAAAAATTTCATAATAAAATAAAAAGTAAAATTGGACCTAAAAAAACGTTTTTAAAAAGCATTACAAACACCATTAAATAACACTGTAATCTCAGGCAGTAAAATAACTAATGTTTAAAATTACAAAACCTAGACAGTCATCCCATCCTGCGAAAGGGGAATAGAATCATAAGAGTGTAAGCATTCCCCTTTTTTCTGTTTTATGTATAACATATTTCTCAGAGAGAACAATCTATTTAGCAAAATAACAACACATGCGTCGAGAAGTAAACACAATAATCACAATACAACCGTAAAGGCCCTATCACACGGCAAAATATCGTCGGCACTTTCGCCAACA
>JAOUZG010049421.1:576356-587886 GCA_026289955.1 Argiope argentata
TATATATATATATATATATATATATATATATGAATCAAAAATATTAATTTAAATACGTCATGCCTTTTGTCCGGGCACTCATGTATGTATGTGTAATTCTCAGCTTTCTTATGAGTACAAATATTTCTGCACTAAATTATTATTTGCAAAAGAAATTGTTTTGAAGAAAGACTGAAATTAATTTTTAAATCAAATGAACTTCATTTTTTGAGAACTAATCCCTTTTTATATGATATAGACGAAAATATAAAAAAAATTTAATCAATTTTCTTTAAAACATGTCAATTTTTCTATAAGAATTAAGATTTAAAATGTGAAGGCATTAGAAAAGTATTATTTAAAATGAAAATTCATTCAGATACTTTTCCATTTGTTTTTCAGTGTGTTAAATATGAAACAAAGCAATGTTCAAAATTCCTATTGATTAAAATTGGTGCGTGGGTAAAAGGTTTACTGAAAATTAGCAAATGTTTTTTGCTTGGGAGGTCTGTCTTTCATTTGCCCTCTTCGTGGGTTTACTTCGTATTTTTCCTCCTTTTATGACTCCATTTCCGGGAAAAACTATCTGAAGAAAAGGATCAAAATCTTTCTTTTAAATAGAAAATTACCGAACACATGCGGAGATTTGAATAGGTTCTTTTCTCTGTGACTCTCTCTGATATTTCCAGTTTTATTTTGTTTTCGGCTTATTGCATCTTTAAAAGCTGAAGTTTTAAATTAAAAAAAAACAACTGTTATGAGACTAATTTTATTTTATTATTTACTAAATTTGAAATTGATAATTTTTAAGAATCTCTTTTTTAAACCGCGAGAGAATATATTAGATTCATTAATATTCATTGTGATTATTGTAAATTTTAATTCGAAATGTTCTCAAAACAAAATTTTTCTGACTTAATGTTAAAAAAATAAATGGAATTAAAATACGAAGTCGCTGGAGACTATGCGATTTGATGCAAAAAAGAAAGCTCATAAAATATTCTGAAAATCGTTTCAAATGACATTTGGATGGACACTAGGGATTTTTTAAACTGATTTAAAATTTTATTCCAGGCAATGATATTGATTATTTAACTTGTCGCTTATTGTATAATGCCATTTGTTATAATTTGAATTTCAAAACAGTTCTACATCTTATAAGTCTTACTCAGTTATTATTTCATTGTAAAATCGAATTATTTTCTTCTTTATTTTTATGAACACAAAAGATATATATATATATATATATATATATATATATATATTCATTCACTTATGACAATGCATTAGGAAATTTAACCCATAGAAAAATTGTAAAAATGTTAAACGTCCAAGCCCTTCTACGGTAAACTTGCAGAATAGTGTAGTATAATAAGACTATTAATAAAAAAAAACTTTTAAAAAATTTAATTTTGTAAAAACCTTATTTTTTTTTAGGTTACGAGAAGCAAACTTAGTATTCACAACATTTTACTATGAAGAAATGTGATATTTTAATGGCAGAGTAAAAAATTAAGATTTTAATTCAATAAGGGTTATAAAATATTTTAACAATACTATTTTTTCGATACTATGAAATCAAACCAGTTTTAGTAATTCTTAAAAATACACAAATACAAATTAATAGTAGAACAAGAAATAAATTCACCCCAAATAAAAATTATGCAAATATATGCATTTTTTTTAGGAAATAAATGTTTCTTCCTAGTTTTGAGAAATAATTTTATCATTATATGAAATAAAAAATGTTTTAGTAAATTTAAAATTTTTTCAAAAAGTTCAAAAGATCTGACACGTTTAATTTATGACAGCTAGAACCTCATCAAAGTAAAAATTATAAATATATATTTTTAATCAAGTTTTATGCAGTGTTATGCATAACAATTGAAAAACGATTTCCAATTCCCACAAAGAATTACTACGTTTTGAAATTATAAGGTAATTTTAATATTTCTTAGAAATAGAAAAAAAGAATGATCTATTCTCACAAAGCGAAAATAAGACGCGATAAGCAACAGTGACGCTGTTTCCAAGTGGCTGGAAATAATATTCCTCTATTTTCCAGAAAAGGGAAAACAATATCTTTACCAAATTTGTGACACATAAAAGTAGTAAACAACAATGCAGGAAATGGAGAAATTTAATTATAAAAGAATCTTCTTTCAGAGCAATGAATAAATATATTACGTCATCCATTCTTTAAAATTATATTTAAAACAAGAATTTTAGAAAAAAAAAGTTTACATATTTTTTTTCAGAATTCAAAACCCCGATAAAAATGAATATAAATATAAAACGAATGTGCATGAATATAATATTAAAAGGAATGGTAGTTATGCTCTGAATAATCCATTCACTAATGATTATTTCTAATTCTATATAATAAAGGAATGATTTCTTTTACAACGATCTTTGAAATCACATCCATAAAGCTATGCATTTTTGTATGAGAAATATTTACACGAAAGCTTTTTTTTTCCAAAATATGTGTAACAAAAATGAATATAAGATCTCTTCATTGTATAATGCGTAAAAAATAACCAACTTAAAACATTTTAATACACAATTAATCATTCTCTTGTTAATGCACCATGAAACCTCATGATAAACACTAGACAATGCTTCGTTGTCAAAAACAGTAAGAAATAAAGTAGAATTATCGAAAACTGCAATTTGAAATTTCAGTAAAATAAATCGCAATATTTTGTTGAAATCTCAGTAATGATAATTTTACTTTGAAATTCTGAAAAATGTATTAAATAATAATAATAAAATGTATTCATAATTCTTAAAGATTAATACACGATAGTTTTATTTTTTAATGAACGGGCCAAGAAGACAATGAAGGAGTCAGTCGATTTCAATTTATTCACGATATTAATGTAAAAACTTTAAGTTGGCTATAAGCAAATGTGTTGAGAAATAAAAAGAGTAAGCTGATTCCTTTCAACCTAAAATCGCAAATTGTTACAACTCCCCGTATTATCAATATGCTATCTCAAAACGGCTTGAGTCGACAGCTCTGAAAGAAAAGAAGGATATCAGGTGATCCCCGACCCTACAGGGGGAGGAAAGGAAATCCGAGAAACAAAAAGCATTCTCCTCTTGTGTCCTCAGGGTTCTGTCTCCTTAACGGGAATAAAGATAAAAGGAGAAATCTGTGAATGGGTTGAAAAGTGACCGGACTGGTAATTCTAGGAATAATCGAAACAATGAATTGCTTATCACTGAAATCTATCGGAGCAGTGACTTCTCACTTTCCGATAATTTCACTGTAAAGTGATTAGTCACCCCTCCACTCAATTGTAGCGACCTTGACTTTCCAATATTCGCATTTGACAATCTGCTATCCTATGAAAGGTCATTGTTATTTCTGTGACATGAGTCGTACCATCTCTGGATGGTCACACGTGACTCCAACAAAGGTCATCCGTTTATTCACTTCGCTGGCGCCATCTATTGGTAGAATTTAGAAATTTAAAGAAATAACATTTATTTTTAATTTAACTTTTTCAGAAAATTCTTTAATCTAATAAATAAATTAAATAAATATTATTGAAAAAGAATTTAAAAAATAAGTTAAAATAGATAAATTAAATCGATCAAGTGTTTCTTACATCAGTAACTAAAGTATTAAATATTATTAATAAATTTTAAATTTAATAACAATTAAAAATTTTTAATTAATAATATGATTGAAATAACAGATATTTGGAACAAATATTTAAAAATAGCAATAGCAAAATTATTTGTTACTCAAAAAAAGGTGGATTATGCATCTCTATCTTTGTGATTTCTCCCTCGTATGCTTGAACATAATTTCTCATTCTGTTCGCTATTTGCTCTTAAAAGAATCGCAATTTGTCTTCAGAATTGTAGATGCCTCTGAATTTGGAATAGTATTATTGAACTAAAAAATACGACGCTCTTTTATATAGAAGTAAGGATATTATAAGAAAAATAAGATGCTGTAAAAAATTATTGTTAAATAAAGGATACATTTTAGATTTCTCATCCGTGTCAACCAAATCATTGATTTAATTTTTATTACTTAATTATAACAAACGTAATGTCATTATTTGTTTAAGTAGAGTTCGTGTGACAATAGACAAATATATATATAGTTTTAAATTATCAACTAGTAACTATTGCTACTAACTTCAAAGCTTTTGTATTTATTTAAAGAAAATTATGATTTGATCAATTTACTATCATATATATTTCAGCGCCAGGTTGCATTTTAAAGGAATAATTTCAAATATATATAGGTGTAATTGGTACTATTAAGTATTATAGATCTGAAAATGTAATTATAAAAAATATGAATGTATATGAGTAATACTTCGATCACGTAAATGAAAAAAAAATTAGATATTAAAGAGTATAGATTTCAGTTTCATAATTCAAGTGGGTTTTATAAATCACTATTAAAATGGCATTAATTAATAAATAAAAATATTTAAAATTGCTAATAATAAATTAATAAGGTTGTGATGCCGAATTTTATGCATTAACAAAATATAAATATTAATACACAATAATAACGTATTTTAAATTAATCAAATGCATATTTAAATCGTACAATAATATTTAAAATGAATTGAAAATACGTTCAAAACAACCTTTCAGCTGTTTAAAAATATCGGACCCAACCTTGTTAACAATAAATAAATAAGACTTTTGATACTGGGTTTTATGCATTAACAAAATATAAATACTAACACATTTTAAATTTATCAAATATATATTTAAATCATGCAATCATATTTAAAATTAATTGAAAATAAGTTCAAAACAATCTTTTAGATGTTAAAAAACACCGGCACAACAAAACAGATCTTAAGGGATAGGCTTAAGGAGGAACTATTCTGAAGATTTTCCCTCGTAACTTCTTCCCTTCTTTTTCCCTCGGAGCAGAATTTTTGGAACAGCCCCTATCCACTTCTTCTCCAGAGCTGCTTTTCCCCAAATTTCCCCCTAAAAGCGTCCCCCCGATAACAGTTTTCAAGAAAGGAATTTGTTATGACATACTTCGCTTTTTAAAACACTGGCGAATTATATCTTTGTGAAACAATTTCATATTACTATTTTATATTTGGTTAATGTTAGGTTACATTTAGTACATACGAAAAGGCTTTCGAAATTCAGATGGTCTGCTTATTAACTTGGTATGTATTATATTATCGATCGATCAGTAATAAAATATGTATCATTAACAAATTGTTGGCAAAAATCTCAGTAATTAGTATTGATTTTTCTTATCGTATATTTGGTATCGTTGATTCAGAATAATTGCTTGTGTAAAGAAAGAATTATTGACATAGTTTGTGAGGCAAATCAACCTGTTTGAATACTTAGTTTGTGTTTTTTAGAGACAATTTGTTCATATATTTTTTATTAAATACCAATTGAAATGTAAGAATGATAAAAAAATATGTATGCAGAAATACAGTCTTAGCAATATATTTGTTAATATTAAGTTCATTCTTTGTAAAGACGATACTTATTTAGTGGGATTTTGACCGTCAGCATACGAATGTTTTTTTTTTTTTTTGACCCTATCTTTTCTTTTTAAAATTTCTAGGAATTTTATGAAATTTTATACTTCATAATTATAAAAATTATGATTCCATGTGGGTAAGGGTGAGAGATAGAAAATTACAACTACAAAATTCAATGAAACAATGAATCTTATTTGTTACCACAGGATTTAGATCAAATTGACTGCATGTGTACTAGCATTTTAAATTCTCTTAATGTTACAAATATGTCGATTGCCATCTCATATTAAGAGACCTTCTCACAAATGTTTTTAATAGACAGAATAGTGATCTCAGATTTATCATACATTTGTGGAATTATGTAAATTGATCTTCATACAGAATTGAAACAAAAATCATATTCTGAATACTCCAGAAAATTAAATCAAATTCTCTCTTGCTTGTAAAAAATGTAATAAATCATCATATGAATTGAATTCATTTATAATATGAATAAATTATCTTGAAATTTATGTTATTCTAGAGGCAAAAAATACAAGGTATTTTTTTGAGTATATATATGGACATATGATATAAATTTTTTACAGTGGTATGATTAAGCTTCTTTTTCTAAAACATTTCAAATATAAACTGTATGTAAAATGTTGATTGTCTTTCCTTCCCAGTGTTTATATAAATACTTACTCTAAAATTAAATTTTATGTGATTGGAATAGGAAAAATTGCAATGAATATAGAAAAGGTATGAGAAAAAGTGACTTAGTTTAATTTTAGTTTTCCATTTATATCTTAAATAAAGATATTTCCTTAGAAAATTTTTCATATATTTTATTTATAAATAAATTGACAGTAAGATAATGAGTAAGCATCTGACAATTTGGTATCAAAATGAATATGCTAATATTCAAAAATTTGGTGCATATACTGAAGGGTTAATTAACAAGTAGATCATTTTATCAGTATCATTTTAAGTTCTTGAATTTATAAAGAAGCTTTCAAATGTTTGTTGAAAAAGATGACTAAAATATTACATTTTTTAAAAATAACATTCGAATTAAGATTGGATCAATTGTCCATAGTGATTATTATTGTATTGCTTCAAAAGGTGCAACTGGAGTCATAATTCAATGGTACATGTATTAAGAGAATTTTTTTATCTGTTTGTAATAGGTATAACTCTAATCAAGCTGAAGAATACATTTTTGCATGCAAAATATGGTATTTACCTATTAGACTGTTGATTTTTATCGCCAAATTTCAAGACATCGGCAAAGTGTTGCTAAATCACTATTATTTAAAAAATTGTTCAAACCTTAACTCTTGTTCACCATTTTGTTGGTTTTATTGGCGTTGACAGGTTATCACCAAATTTGAATCTATCGCCAATGAGTTACTAAATTGTTGGTCTTGATAGTCTAATACATAAGTACCCAAAATATATTCTTTAAAATGTAATTTAAAACTTTGATGAAGAAATGTCGATTATTAGTTTAATTAAACATCATGTGAATGGAATATTTGAGTATAAATTTTTAAATGGGAAAAATCTGCATGAAAATGGCAAAAATGTGTTGTGTTACAAAGGAAGATCTTGCATATCAAATATCATTGAAAGCCTAATAAGAACATTAATTTAATATTATATTTAAAAAATTGATACAACATTTCACTGTCATGTCCATTATGCCTTTCTTATACTATATTTTGCATTAAGGATCTAAAAAGATTTTTTTATTAATTACTTCTGTTCGAACTTCATACATCTTTAAACTCGCAATGACAGATAAGTAATTTTTAAAAAATGTGGGCGGATAAATATATACATATATATATGCATATGCATATTAATTTACTGCTTTTATTTAATTTGATCTGTATTGCTTTCTATTAGTTGTTGTAGTTAATTGAATAAATTTCTTTCAAAGAAACTTAAAATAGTTGCAAAATGCTTTCTGTGATTATTTTTTTTAAGTAAGAGAAAATGTTTCAAATATTTGATGCACTGGAAAATAAAATATTTCCTATTGACAGATTAATATTTTATTTTCTTAAACACCATTACTTTTTAAATAAAATTTAATTATGTAAGTTTTCATCGAATAAAGATCTATTTTTAACCTATTGTATAAGAAGCTTAGTTAGATATTAAAACTTTTATTGCAAGTTATTAGATTCAATGTTTTATGGATTTTTAGATCATTCTTATAAAGGAATAACATAACTGGTTCAAACTTGTAATAATGTGATTATGACTTATTTTGCCTTTATCTACTGAGTATTTATGTTACTGCCTCTTAAGGTATCTTACATATTTTTATAATTGACAAAGAAAAATGTTTGGTATTTTGTAAATTTTAACATTTTATTTCTAATAATAATTTACAAAGAACTGGCGATTGAAATAAATGAGGCCAGTACCAGTGTATTTTATGTGTTAGTTGTTTTAAAGTTTTATTATTATTTTTTGCTGAACTGTCAAAACAGTGCTATTGAACTAGAAACCTAGGAGCTCCAATACTTTATTCATTAAAATGATTTTACTGAAAGACACTCAATGGTTAAATTTAAGTTGCTCATTAAAAAATGTTAATGTTTATTCTTAGGCCATATTATCATTTTTATCGAAGTTTTTACCATTTATAGAACAAATTTACCAATATTAATTAATTTTGAAATTATTCTTGGATTTTGTAAGTTTTATTTCCATTGAATAATCTTTCCATTAACTTTATTTATATTTTCAGTTTATTATATTTTTTATTTCTGATTCTTGTGTAATTTTGAAAGCATGAAGTTTACTTTTTGAATTCTTCGATTTCATTTTCTTTGAATGCACTGTTTTTAATTAACAAGAGTGAAATCCTTTACCAGTTCAAATTTTACACTTAAATTGATTTGTAATAAATCTTATTATCGATATTTGTTTTGTTAAAGTAAATATTCAAAGAAACAGTTAATTGAAGCATTTTTAATTCATCAGTAGTTTATATATTTTTGTGGTCATATGAATTTCCTTTAACACTTTAAAATATTATTTCACAGCTGAATTAATTTTTTTATTTGAAAATAAAACTAAAAGGTTAAAGAAAAATGCTTTTATTATTAAATATTTTGTGTTGTCTGTTATTGTAAGGATGCATCTGCAGAAGTGAAACAACTGTATTTGTATCTAAATAAAACATTAGAATCAATTTCTAGTCTCTACATTAGATAGAGCAACTGTAACCCCTTGCTTGATCATCATTGTTACACCAGCTATAATATTATTTGTGTTGAAAAATTCTACTATAAATATAATAAAGAAACAATCAATGAAAAAAAAAATGAAGCTAAATTATGAAAATTATCTGTCAGAGCTTTTGACTCTCTATAAACTTTAAAAAAAAAATCTAATTTTTGAAATATAAAAATGCTATGAAAGAAAATCACACTGAAAGTGAAAAATACATTAAATAGCATGTTGCAGTCGCCGGAAATGGTTTCAAAAGAAGAGTTTTCAAGATGTGGCAACCCCACATATGAGGATTTCAAAAATAAGCTTTTTCTTGGCATGTCTAAAACCATAAATAATTTAATTCAAATGATATCAAAATACAATATTGATTTTTTAATTTTCCTAACCTTGTCCCATTCCTCCTTTATACATATCCAATATCTCCCTCATGAGAAAATTGTGGCGCAAAAATGTTAAAATTTTTAACTATGCTAATGAAAGCTAATTGTTTGTATTTCTCTGTTCTTGTATTTTTAAAAATAAATTTAAAAGCTTACTGTTTCTGGGACTGTTTAATTCTTTAAATTAGTAATTAAAAAAAATATGGGAAATCTGTCACACTTCTCTCAACTCTCCCTTAAGTAAATAATTTATTAGGTTCTTAATCCATTTGTACCTGTTGACTTCATTTGACTGTTGTTTGTGGATATCTCTACACGTAGACTTTTTCATTTGAGTTACCATAACAAAGTAACAATTGAGACTCATTGCGATTACAAAAGATAAACAAATAAAGCAAGTTTATCTCCTTATTAGGGGGAAACTCTGAAGTAATGGGTTTGAATTGTACCATTTATTCTATGGTTTTACTGAAACCTGCTTGCATACAAAAAGCTAAAAATAACTTTTTCAAATTACTAAATATGACATATTTTTTAATGAAAACTGCTTGTTGCTTATTTATTATTATTGTGCTCTTTAAAGATATATTTATTGTTAGTTTTCTCTTAATGTTTTTTAATTCCACTTCTTGCACTTATATTTTTTGGTGGTTCAGAGTTTTGGAAAAACTCATTTGTTTTAATTCTTTCAATTATTAATGATCCAAGTACCATTTTGCTCAAAAGTATAAAAATATTTTTGTGACATTTATTTTATTCCAAGAAGCTTCCTTATGCTTTACATGACATAAACAGATGTTGTGACTTAAAACTTCTAAAACTACTTCATAATTCTTAATCATACCTTATGATTAAGAATATGAAATTACCAAGAAATATTTAAATTTACGAAAAATAAAGAAAGGTTTAAAATAGAGTTAAAAAGAAAGAAAAGAAAAGAAAGAAAAAAAAAAAAAAATGGTATAAAAAGAAAAAGGGGGAAAAAAAAAAAAAAGAAACTTTTCCAATTTTGTGGAATAGGGAATTAAACTTAGTTCTATTGATTGTTCCTTTTAGACTAAGATTTGAATGAGAAAATATTAATAAGAGTTGTATTTTTATTAGCATTGTAATCTTCCCCACAGTATAAAATAATTTTTAAATTATGATCTTGTAAAACTACTTATAGAAACTTAAAAATATTTCATTATTATAAGAATTTAAGATTGTTTAGTTAATTGGGAACACATTGTAAAAAATTATTATAATTATTTTTGTTCAAATTTTTTTAAAGTCTATAACACAGACTACCAACTATATATTGAGTTCAAAACCGATTTCACTTTAATTTAATTCATTGAACTTAAATATTACTAATATTTACCTAGGAGCTCCATTACTAAAATATAACAATTGAGTGAAATAAACATGACACCATTTTGTTTAATCTATAGATCAAATAAAAAGAACTAATCATGTAATATTATTTGTTGTTGTTGTACTATACAATTATTGTATGCAAAAACAGGAAAAAATCATTGATGAAACTAACAAGACCCTGAATACTTCAGAAATTATATCTGAAATGTATTTTAGATCATTCCATTTTTAATTTTCAACATTAATCTGCCAATAAGGGTGTGTGCCATTGGTAAAAGGAAAATACTGTTTATTCTGTGATTTTAAAAGGATTGTATGACCTTTCCCTACGGTCGTCAATGAAATTGTCAATCAATGGTCTCGTTTACAAGGCGATATTCATAAGATCAGTTCTAGAAGAGGCTACAACATTTTAAACATTATTTAAAAGTGTGAGATTTGGCAAAACATGATGTCAGGTTTGTGCAGAGCCAGCACATACACACTGATACAAACAGATATAAGATAAACAGATTTTTCCTTTTGTTTAAGCATCAAAATTTAGCTAAAATACCTATACATTTTCGCGCCAGCAGATAGCATGCCTTTAGCAAATCTAGATTAATTATTCCCTATCACCTCCTTTTTTTAAAGCCATACGCGTGATTTATTGGACGCTAGCCGCCTTTGGAGACCAGTCGGTTCGCCAGTATTAATGCTCGCTAAAATTTTCGTATAATATTTTATGTAGCTGTGTCTCATAACAGGTTTTTCACCAAAATATTTTTAAACCAAACAAATTTTGATAATCATATAATTCATTTATAGTATTATTTTCTTCAGATGTTCTGTTCATTGTACTACTCATCTTTCTCTTTCTATTCGTGCAATGATTGTCCCGGAATTGATATTTTACTTAAATGGTGGAGGGAAAGGTCTAAAATTCTACTTTTTTATAGAATAGTGAGATTTAAATTTTCATAAATGTAAACACACTAAACAAATAGACACAATTGGATTTTAAGTGCTGCGAAAGTTTAAAAACAGCTTTGAAAATGCCGCGCACAGAGAAAATAATATTGAAACACACACATCCTT
>JAOUZG010049421.1:637774-681265 GCA_026289955.1 Argiope argentata
TTAAAATTATCTTGTGTTGTGTGTGACTTACCTTTTTTCCTAATAAATAAATGTTACACTAAACCTACTTTATTAGAACCCCCGAACACCCCCACCACACTCTTGCATTTATTTTTTAAAAAATATCACATTTCCTATTTATTTCATTTCATTTAATCACGTGATGAAAATTGTATTTTTCTGTTTTATTTTTGGTAGTAATTAACTTTTTATTTATCAGAACTTCTGAAAATTTGATGGCAACAATTTATTAAAAGCTGATTTTTTTTCCTCGGGAAGATAAAATGTTATTTTTATTTTATGCGAAATAAATTGTTGAAAAAAAAATACAATTAAATTAAATGTTTAAAAATTCATTAAAAATAGAGTTTTAATTTATACATCAAAACATGAGTATCATTGAAAAGCTAATTTTTTACGCTTTAACTTGAAGCAAAAATCAGTTTTGTGCTGTAATATTTTCGAAAAAACGTCGTTATACGTAGTTATAGCGAAAAAACGTCAAAATTTGGCTTATTTTTTAATTAATTAAAATTTTAATAAAAAAATAAAAAAAAGGGCTCCGGGTGCACATTCCCGGCACCCAAGGTATACATATACCAAATTTGGTAGCTATAGGTCGAACGGTCTGGCCTGTATAGCGCCAACACACACACACACACACATTGTGCTTTATTATAAGTAAAGATTAATTTAAATAGATAGGAAGGATTATTTGCCGTTCTGGTGATTGAATTAATTATAAAATACTATTATACTTAAATCTATTATGAACTTGATCATTCAGCGGAAAGCAACTTTATAAAAAAAAAAAAAAAAAAATTCGAGCTTTTAGAAGCATCTATATTAAGACTGATATTATAATTTTTTTTCTTTTAATCCTTAAATGATTTTTAGTCCTATAAATTTACATCCAAAGAGTCAATCCATAGCCAATTGACAAACATAAAGAAACACACTTTGAAATTAGAAATCACTGTACGCACTGCAAAATTCTTTACGACATTAAGAGCATTTCTTTGCAAATAGAAGTAACTGTTTATTTATTCTTTCATATATTTTAATCGTGCAATTCTTCTTCCTAAGTTAAATTTTTTAATTCTTTTATCTTTTTGATGCTTTCGCTACCTTCTTTCATAATATTTGCTGTTAAAATATTTGAAGCAATTCTGCCTTATCGGACAGATACACGATTAATTCTTTTTTCAATACTGTATGACGCCATTTCTGAGAAATTTTTTTGCTGCTACATTTCTATTTTAAAGCTATAGAGAATATTCTGCAACTTCTTATTGAACACTTATAACTAAAAGAATGTTTTCATTCCGGTCACATTCGCCAAGAAAGTGTCTCTTAAAAAATAGATTTTAATCACAAACAATGTCTTTATAATAAAATGTTTGATATTTTCATTCTAGACCTACTTCTTTAAGTCGTAAAATTAAGAATGTTTTTATCTTCCCTGTAGATGAATTGAATTATCATCCATGGAAGAAACTGGATACAATCCTCCAGTATCCATTATGAAGGTAAAGATTTAAAAAAAATGATGAGATCTAGCCAAGTTCTTTGTGAGACAGTGATTGTTTGATTTACCCATACTCAAGATGCGTCATTATTAGTCAGAATGGATGGAAATATTCTCATCTCACCATTGCACAAATATAAATAGAAAGGATCCTATGCGTATAAATAGAAGAATGAGTTTCTGTACACAACATTCTAATAATCTTTACAATTCATGAATTCATGCATAATTGTTTCTTAAAAATGTATTTAATAAGAAGCAATGTATTTTTAAGGAAATTTTTGACATTTTTGTTTAATCTTGGATTTATTTCTTTCACATCAAATAAAATTAAGAATATCTTTTCTTCCCTGCAGATGGAATGGATTGCTATTCATAACAGCATATACCCTCCAATATCTATACTAAAGGTAAAGACAAAAAAAAAGACTTAGTCTACAAGAATTTAGCATAGAAACTAATCAAGAATAAAATGCAAGATGGAATCTAGCCAAGAATAAAGAGCAAAATGGAATCTAGCCAAGAATAAAATGCAAGATGGAATCTAGCCTAGAATAAAGTACAAGGTGGAATCTAGCCAAGAATGAAGTGCAAGATGGAATCTAGCCAAGAATGAAGTGCAAAATGGAATCTGGCCAAGAATAAAGTGCAAAATGGAATCTGGCCAAGAATAAAGTGCAAGATGGAATCTAGCCAAGAATGATGTTCAAGGATAGAAACTCCAACCCTAATCGTTGATTTCTTAATGCATGCCACTTGATGAGCAAGAAAGCAAAAGACCAGAGCATATAATACTAAGGTCCAACTCGTGGATTGAATTAAAGAAAACTAGTTAAACGAGCAG
Organism: Argiope argentata; assembly: GCA_026289955.1. Lineage (NCBI taxonomy): Eukaryota > Metazoa > Arthropoda > Arachnida > Araneae > Araneidae > Argiope > Argiope argentata. The sequence continues at coordinate 640,147 of JAOUZG010049421.1, forward strand.
GAAATAAGTTGATCATAACCAAATAATGTGAATAACGTCGCTATTTTACGAAGAGCAAGTCAAATTTCTCATACAAAATCATCTACATACTGATAAACAAAACATATCTCTCTGTTCTTATGATTATTAGATTAGTAAAATAAGCTTTAATTATTTGTTTTATATTTAATTAATACTTTCAATTTTCGAAGCCATTTAGATATATCGAATCCTATTAGGATGTGCAAATTTATTGATGCTACATTTAATTCTATTTATCTAGTTTAAAATAATGTGTGGGATATAAAAATATTGCAAAGAAATAATAATTTTTTAATTCTTGATTGTTTAAAATTACATTGATATTTACAGTTTATTTAGATCAATAAGTAAATTAATTTGATTAGTTAAGATTACATTTTAAGATGATACTAAGACTATAACTACGATTATATTTAAAACACTTAATTAGTTTTAACGTGGGCGTGCTCTTTTGATTGTCTTTTTCTACAAAAGTCTATTCTGTTGTGTTTTATTGTATGGAAGCGGAATGCCAGGCAAAGGAATCCCCTCAGGGGCTCACTTTCTCCTAGTGAGTACGGGTTTCACGACCCCGAGGTGCCCGAGTGATCTTTACGCCTGAAGCGCCATCTGTTGTCAATAAATTCTCGCCTTCCTCTGAGCATTTTGAAGATTCTTCTACCTTATATTTAATTCATACACACTCCCTTCCCTCCTCCTGCTTTCTCTGAGTATTATCTAAGTTTTTAAACTAAATTATTTCTAACAGGCTTATTCATTAGACTAAAACGAATCCTCGACTTTATTTAGGTGTCAACATATTTTTTAGCAATTTGGATGATCGTGAGAGGATCTTTTTTTATTTTTATAAATTCCACTCATAGTGGCCACAGATTGTTTGCCTTATATATAAAATCATAAATTCTCAGTACCACAGTTGGATTGCAAAGGTGTACCTTTGCAGGGTCTGGAAGCAAAAGCTTTTGTAGGCTTGCAAAATACCACTTAGAAACTGACTTTCTGTTGAGGAATCATTGACTTTCTTTTGTTCATAAGTTGATATGCCTAAAGTCTGACTGTTAACGGTAGCCTAATGGCCCATACGTTTGCCGTGTATGGCGTCCCGTAAGGAGGAAAATGGAGTCCTGGGGCTCCTGCAGTGTTCCATATCGGGCTAGAGTGCCCGGGAATTCTGTTGCGGGCTCTTCGGTCCAGGCTTCTCTGTAGACGGGCGGCAGGAGTGAGCCCGCTCTCTGCCAATCGGCTGGTGGTGTGCTCTGGAAACCAGAGCATACTGCTGTAGGGTTAGTGCTGCATTTATAGGAGGATCACCACCTTGAAAATGTATCACTATATCTTCGTGTTACCCCTGGAGTAAGTGCCGTGGCTGGATTACTTTTCCAGAGCCGGTTACTGCTCCCCCTTGTTGGGCTCCGTGGTGGGTGGGGGGACACCAAGACGAAAAAAGAATATTTTCAGTATGGATTTCTCTCTAATTTCACGCTCTGGCAGAGGCCTAAATCTGCCCCAAACCAAAGATGTTTCGTTACAAAACAATGAGGAGAAGAAAAGTGATCAACTGATAAAAGCAACATTCGATCTTTTGGAAAGAGGTGAAAATGAAATCAAACTCGACGACAAGCACAAAGACGTGATTTTGGTACTAGGAAACACAGGAAGTGGCAAAAGTACTTTCACACAGTGGCTGGCCGGTGACAATAGTAAAATGATAGCAAAAGAGACCAAAGAAGATACTGGCGAATATATTATAGAAGACCATAATAGGATTAGTGATACTACGTTAAAATCCAAAACAGTTTTTCCTGAACTTGTAATTGATGCTAAGACAAATGCCGCTTACTATGACTGCCCTGGATTCAGCGACACTCAGGGCACAAGCCATGACATAGCGACGACTTACTTCATCAAGAAAGTTGTTGACTATTCAGAAAGTGTGAAGTTGGTTTTTACCATTAGTCATCCTTCACTCAGGAAAGGCGTCGACAGGAAAGATTTCATGAAACTTCTTAGGCATGCTACAGATCTGGTGAAGGATATTGAAAAATTTAAGCACAGCATTGCCCTCATTGTCACCAAAGTCGATAACCAGTACATCATGAAGGGCAAAAACTTTATTTTGGTCGAAGATGAAAAAGTGATTGCCGCCATTTCTGATTTTCTGCAAGAAGCCAAACAGTATCTGGAAGATAGCTCAAAACAGTCTAATATTTCTGAAAAAAATAAGAGATTCTATGATAATGCCATTAAATTTGTTGATATTTTACTGGAAAAGGATAGGGAGCATTATACCAAGATAGGGTTGTTCCGAAGACCAGACAAACCGGGTCCAATAAGAGATATTCCATTGTTGCAAAATGGTAAGCAGCACGTCGAAAGGATTTTATACGAGACACTTAATTTTACTGCAAAAGATAACAAAGACTTTGGTTATACTGTCTCTGAAAGAACAAAAAATGACATCAATGAGTTAGCTGAAGAAATCAATAAGAACCTGTGGTCTGGCCTGAGTAATATTGCAAAAATTATTCAAACGTACCATGAAAATCTTGTAGAGCAAATTCGTGGGAAAATACGCTTATTTGTTTCTGATGTTTATGCTACCGATGCGAATATTTCAGAAGCTGAAACATTTAGACATAAATTCACAAATGGATACATTATGACATCAGACTTAGTAATTAAAATGCAGAATTTAACTAATCTCGAGGAAATAGCAATGAAAATTAATAATACAGTTTCAAATTTAGATGTTGAAATACCTAAAGAGGATATGCTATACATTGCAAAACAAGGAAAGTACTTCAACTTTCTACAAACAGTAAGTGACAAAATACTAAATACAAAGCCTTGGAATCAGTTATTCGAAGATGTGGAGTCTTTTTTTACTGGTTCCGAAACAATTATATCGCACGATGTAAATTCCGCTGCAGAAAAGATAAATAACGAAATACAAATCCATTTGAACGATACAGTAAAAGCGATGCACGAAGAATACAATGAAAAAATCAAGTTACTTGAAATACAAAAATTGCCAGAGAAGCTGAACCAAGATAGTCGCATTATCTTGGATTTGGTAGAAAAATTAATGAATGGAACAGCAACTGAAAAACTGTTGCATGTAATCCAACATGTTGCAGTTAATCTAGAAATTCCTGTGCCCAAGAAAATATTACAAAATGTTGTAAATCAAGGAAAGTGCCTTACATTTTTGAAGGTTATGAGGGATGAGAATTTAGCTGACAAATCGATGACGTGGTTGTCTCCGTTTAAAAATATGGCTAAAGTTTTTTGCGAATCGGCAAAATGGTACACATTTTTAGAAGACCTGTTTAATAAACTGTCTGGATATGACATACAAAAAGATAGACAAAGATACAACGTTGCTGATCTTGAAGATTGGGGACAATCCGAAAAACCGCAAGGCATATCTGTAACTTCTTATACTTTTGAGAAGTTTCTCAACAAAATTGAGAATTATAATGTGACAGAATTCGAAACCATTAAAAATATAACAATACCGGCAACAGGTTCACAAATAGAAGAACTAAACCAAGTTTTAAGTTTAACTTTGAAGCATAGATCGACCATTAGATGTTCAGAACCTTACATAGTCATAAAAGGCAGTTTTGTTGGCCTTAAGGAAACAATGCAAAGTATAATAAACAATTCAGACACCAATAACAGTTGTAGTAACTTCAAAACTCAATTTACATCAGGCAAATATAAGTTGCTTAAAGTCTTTGCTTTAAATAAAGTGTTTATTGATACTGACATGCAATTTGCTGGTAAAGGAACCTCTGTCGTTTTTATAGCCCCTAAGTGGGAAGTTGTAGGAAACAGAAGTATAGAGCTTCACGGAGCTGATGGAGCTCCACATGCGCCGTCAAAAGATAAAGATGGAACTTACCCAGGAAATAATGGAGTTGATGGTTCTCCTGGCAAACCTGGGCGATCAGGCGAAAGTTTCTTTGGAATAGGTGCAACTTTTGAAAACGGAGATCATTTAAAAATTGCCTCCAGTGGTGGAAAAGGTGGTCGTGGGCAGGATGGCGGAAATGGAGCCACAGGCATTCCCGGGCGCAACGCTGAGACGCCCTCATCAAACGATTCCCCTTGTGAGTATGGTTATGTCAACGAATTCAGATGCGAAGAAATTATAAAAAAACAATGCTTTCCATTCTGCCCGATTCTTTTGACCGCCGCCGTTGTTATCACTGATGGATCTACCACTACAAAATCTTTTAGAATTTTTGGATTGCCCGGAGGCAAAGGTGGCAATGGAGGCGACGGAGGTAGAGGAGGGAAAGGAGGTGAGTCGGGCAGTATTGCCATATTAGAGCTAAGCCAACCCTCAGAAATCACCAAACTCACCTCTAAAGGAGAAGAAGGAGATCCTGGCAGGGCTGGAGCTGGGGCTATTCAAGGAGGTAAAAATGGAGATGACATAATTGTAAATTGGTCTAAATATGTGCCGAATTTTATCGGTTGGCTTTCAGGGAATAGAGAGTCTACGGAATGGGAGTGGAAGGAAACAATAAAAAATGACGGCAGAGGTCCTGGCGGAATTATGGGAATAGATGGAGTAAACGCTGCCGGACTTCCATATCCAATACCAGCAAATGGCATTCAGAGGCTATCAAATATAATTAATGAGTACAAGATTTATTTAAGAGAAAATTTAAGTAATCGCTTCAGAAAGCGCGATTTCCTTCGATTCCTAGAACAGCTGAATAATAGTAATGATGTAAGAAAAATATACGATATTCTTGGGCTGATCGACGAATTTCAGGGCGTGGAAGAGCAGTTCCACAAATTGAGCGAACTGGTGGACTTTTCCTCTTTTTATGGTTCTTTACTGGAGAGGATAAACGAATTTTCAAAAACTCATAAAGATGATCCGAATGCGGACGAAAATAAAAAAGTCCTCAGCTATTTATACACTGCGACATTGGGAAAAATGTACAATATAGAAGAAAACACCGAATCTAACTTGATAATAAATATCCGTGACTATCTGAATATGGTTACGGAGAACATAAACACTATGAAAGATTTACAGACTATGAACAATAAAGTCGAAGTTGTTAACAAATACAAAGAAAACTACAAGAAGCATATGGATAAGAAGATAGAGGAAGCTCAATCTTTCATCGACAAACAGGTCAGTCCTGAAATAGAGAATATTAGTACTAAAATTGACAATCAAGTAAATTCACTTATTGAGGAAACGATTGCCTTGCAGAAACTAGCCGAAAAGGAGAGGAAGGATTTGGCCGAGAAGAAGAAAGAATTGGAATATTCTTTGGCAATAAAAGGAATGTTCGGCTGTTTCCAACTTGTGGCTGGAATGATTAGTTTCATTAGCCCTGTTGGGGCAATAGTTGGCACAGTTATAGGAACAACAAGTTCAGTTGGCGAAAACTTGGCCTTAAGCAATAAGCGACAAATTCTAAATTTACCATCAGATGTTGCATCGGCTTTAGAATCCGTTGGCGACCGATTTAAAACTTTAGTAAATCAAAAAGTAGTGTACCTCGAAGAACTGTTGGATAATATATTCGATGAAATAAAGAAAAATCCTGAAACACTGAGTGACTTGGCAGGCAAAATAAGCGATTTTAAAGACAGGTTGAAGAAGGCCACTGATGATAAAATGAATTTTAAGCAAGTCAGAATGATAGAAAAAGAACTTAAAAGAGAGCTGGAAAGAAAAGGGGAAGATTTGAAAACCCCTTCAAATGACGAAAAAAGTGTAAATGCACTGAAAGGCATACGTAAAATAAAACAAATAGCCAAATTCGGCTCTCTGCTGCTTAATTTGTATGACAAAATGAAAGGGGACATGGAAAAAATGGATGCCATAACAGAAGCTATAGAAAAAATAGAAGATAAAATGAAGGCACTCAGAGATAACGAAGAAAGAATCTACGACACTATCGTACCGATGTTGCAAGAAATGGAAGACAGCATGAAGGGTATAAGCGACAAAATTGGAAGCAAATCTCAGGCAGCCCTCGATGTCACGAAATGGCAGGTGCAGAGTACCTTAAGAGATACGAAATTACAGATGCAACGACTAACCGAAGGATTTGAAATCAAATCTGATCTCAGTCATAGCATAGAGAAGTTGGATGACGTCATGACCACCCTGATTAACATATACGATCGCATACAAAGCTATCAGAACCAACAAAATTTTGCTAATTATATTGCAGATATCAGTTCGTTGGCGACAAGTAACGCTAAAATCAAGGACCAGAAACTTGCAAAAGCTGTCAATTATCTTGAATTTTCCATAAGGGCCAACTTAGTGCTGAAGCAATACAAAGCAGCAATCAATGCTTTTAAGCAGTGGGTGTTTCCTTTCGCCAACCACTACATCGAGAAAGCCATGCTTCCATCACAACTTGAACTTGAAGAGAACCTTCAGAACTTAGCTACACAAGCGACGAGAGAAATCGAAGCCATTAAGCAGAAGCTTGATTTCTATAATGCTTCGGTCAAGAACGGTGACCAGTACCTTGAGTGTGAAGAATTCAGCAGTAAATACATTTCGTCGCATCCATTTTTCGAGTGGAAAAATAAGGAATATAGGAATTTAATTTCGAGCTTGTTATCAGGAAAAGAAGTTGTTCTAAACGCAGACGTAAAGAAATCTGCACCTCACAAAGACGCCATTAAATTCAGTGAAATCGACTTTGTCTTTAAAATTAAGAATGAAACTTCTCAGTCTCACCTGTCTCAAGCTCTTAAAGGATTCGATATAAGAGCCACTCATCTCGGGAATTCTTACTACAGATTCATGGACAAAATCTACGTGATAACCAGCGACAGCGTGACTATCTCCTACTCTTTCGAAAAGAACGACGATGGAATGCCGATACGATCGAACGAAGTTTACAACAAAATCCATTCAGGTGATCTAATGCTCAGTCCATACACTTTATGGGAGGTAAGATTGATTAACAAAACGCACCAATATTCTTATCATGATTTGGAGAGCTACAAAAATGAGATAAATTTAGAACTGTCAGGGTTTGGAAGCTATGTTGATACGACCACTTTCAAACCTGAAGCCTATGAGTCCTTCACAAAGCATAACTCCACAAACTTACCCCTTCTTACGTCTAAATCAGCTGGTGTAAACCAATGCAGACGATCGAAATATCGTTTGCCGAGATCCCTCAACGAAACTGTTGTAGATGGAAATTTTATGACCAACAGTGCTCCCACTAGCATGCTATCACCTATTAACTTTTTATGCAATTTCTTGAAGACTTATTTCATTTCAAATGCAGTAATATCAAGCAATCAACTATTCATCAGAGAACAAAGAGCTGTTAGGAACAGTGAAAAATTACCAAAAAAACACGTTAAAACGAAAGAATCTCATCCAACGTTGTCATCGGATCCTGGAATGACATACAATGTTGAAAGAGACACGACTTTTGCAAAAGGCGATTGTCAGAAAAAAAGAAGCGGACCGATATTTGATGCTGTTTTTCATCTTAATTCAAATGGCTCTAAAAGCTGTTCAAAATCCTTTTTGACAAGTGATCAGAAAGACGAAGCTAACAATCAATTGATTCAAACACCTGATATAAACTGTTCATTACTGCTTGCTGATTTGGTTGCCAGAACCGTAAATGGTAATAAATATAAATCGTCAGTAAGTGAATGCTTGCTCTCTCCGCGGGAAGTGATTTTATGGAAAATTGATGCTGGATTGGTACAAAGCGAAAGGGACATCGAACGGAACTTGCATCGTTTGCTATCAGAAAAAGAACACGCGATACCAAGTTCTTGGTTTATTCAGTTAAGTGGTTATGCCAAATCTGTTCTTCGATTCTTGGGGTTAACTGGGAATGATTATTCTGAAGATTATACTCAAGATGTTCGGAATTTGTTTGTTTAAAGAAAGATGTTTATTTTAGAACGTTTTACTAAAAAATCAAAAAATCGGATGCTTAAATTCTACCGAGAAGAATGTACTCTCATGAGTATCATTCCAGTATTGAAGAAACTAATAAATGCCCATTTGTAATAAATGTGCTCGATGTTCATTAATTTAAATCTAACTGAAATTGGCAAATGTCTTTTATACTCTCCAAAAAATGAAGTAATTTTCTAAAGATTTCGAAATTTGATCTGCAAAAAAAAAAAAAATTATTGGAATATTAAAATTTTATTTTCCATACAAACAATATTGGCGATAAGTCAATGTGCTATTTTCGGTTAACTTTCGGACAATTTTTTATTCAAAACACGATTAATATGCTACGTTATTTTGTCTTAAATTCTTCCTATTTCTTAGAAAAAAATTAGTTTAAACAAATCTTTTTTTTTATCTTACTCTATCTAAACTTTTATCTTGATTCTTATAAAGCAATTTTTTAATTTTTGAACTAATTTTTTAAATACATGAAATAATGTTCTTATTTAGATAACAGACGAACAAATTATTTCAAAATCTAAAAAATATACGGATATTTTGCAGATATTATGATCTGTGCAGTTATCTTCAGCAAATGGCTCTTCGTAAAAGAATGATAATCCATCTTACTTAAAGACAGAAATCTTGACTTGATTCTCAATAGCAAGCTTATTTTCAACAATCATGTCAAATTTAGAATTGATAAATTCTAGCAAAAATGCATCTAATAATTAATCCCATTAATAGAACAAAATTCCTCACTTTCACTAAATAAAAAACTTCTTTTCGAACAAATCCTACATTCCTTTGGCGTCTACGCTTCTTCTATGTAGCTCCCTGCCGACCCACATCTCAATGATGCAGACAATCTGAAGGAAGTTCGAATTAATCGAAATGAATTTCTTAGAATCGTGTCAAATGCCCCATGCCTCAAACGCAAACTTGTCTATCATGGGGACTTAAAAGCACCCAAAATCGAAGATCACCTTAAAGAACTTTAAAGGAAAATTTTCAGCCAACTAAGCAATAATAAAAATTCTATCATCATAGATCAAATCCAATCAACTCTAAATTACAAAAAAAATATCATATTTTTAATTTACTACTAAATGAAGCCTTTCCTTATATCATCTTTAAAAAATTTACCGGTATTTTTGATTCATTTTACCTATCAGCATGGTAATTAGCAACAAAACTCTTTTGTTTCACCCTTTGTATACTGGAAACAAAATGTTCTTGTCTTCGATGATTTTTTTTCATACTCAGTGTGTATCTTAATACTTACTACTTTCACATTCAGTCTGGGTTGAATCTTTGTGCGCCGGCACTAAGATTCAATCAAATATTTAACAAAGACAACTACCTTTTATTGTAATGTTTCAAAACAAATTTTAATCAGAAATATTCAGCAATTAATTTCTTTTTTTTCCTTCAAAAATAAAAAAATAAATAAGAATTTTTAAGCTTATTATCTAAAGGCTTTTATTTTTTGAAATGTGATTATTGATCCAATACAAGATTTAACTCAATGCTTGCTAGCAAATATTCTGGAAGCGCCATCTGGTTGATATAGAAATCGTTAAATCACTATTATTATTTTCTAGTGTGATTTGTAAAAAATGTCAGCTTTTAATATTGGAAAAGATTATGCAATATTTATCATATTTGTGTTGTAAATGCTTCAGGTGACAGAGCAGCTTCTTACAATATTATTTTAGAAGCGAATTTAGCCAGCTGAACTTTGTATATTCCATTTTCGAATGATTTTGCATTAAATTATGCATTTGCAACTTGTTAGCATAATTTAACAAATGTTATAAGAATCAATGGACAAATGAAAAAGAATTCTGTATATTACACGTCAATGGTTAAATAAAAAATTCCTTTATGTATCGTGTTTTGTTTTATTTTATTCTAGTTAAGTCCATTTTTTTAATCATGTCAGACCATGATGTTGGTTTTGGGATGAGGTTTTTGGTATCAACAAAAATAAATAGGCGAAAAAATGAAATTTTATTATCTGCACGAGCATCTCAAAAAATCAGCTTTTAATAACGCGTTGCCATAGCATTATCAAAAGCTCTGATTTTTTTAAAAAAATTAATAACAACAGTAAATAAAACCTAAAAAAAATGTCATTTTGAGCAGGAGATTATACGAAATAAAACAAATCGGAAACGTGAAATATTTTTAAACAATCAATGCGAGACAAAGTTTTTTGGATCGTTTGCAATACTAAAGTGACACATTCAATGAAACGTTTAAAATGAATAAAAATATGATTTAACTTGCAAGAACACGTGGTGCTTGGCCATTCAAGAAATCATGTTCTGACATGATACAATGGAATATGCATTACAGATTTCATTTTAATCTTTATTTTGTTTACTAAATGTTATTTGGTATTTCTTAATTAATTTAGAAAAAATTGTTTTTCGAAAATATGTTTTCAACGATCAATTATTTTTACAGAATTATTTAATCATTTTATTACAAATATTCTGCGCCAACTCTTACCCGCGACTTCGTAAGCGTGAAAATTTTGATGTGTATATGTGAGAACTGACTGTCTAAAATGTTATCGAAACCGTATGCATGCACAAATTTTCAACGTCAGTTGGAGCAACGCAAAGAAGTGAATTTTAAGCACCAGTTGGGGTAACGCAATGCAGATTAGAAAATTTTAGTTTCAATTCATCTGTTTTATTTTCATTCAAAAGCACTTCTGAAGGAATCAAAAGATCTATTAATTAACAATGTTTAATTTTAAATTCATCTTACACTACAAAAATAAACGGAATCGTTTGAAATAACCGTTACGTCTAACATCATTAGCGTGGGGGGGGGAGTTATGTTATTAAAACCATAAGGGTATTTTTCCGTTTGTCGGGTGCAAACGAACAATCGCCAAAGAAATTTGAGGAAATTTGGCGGAATTCTAAATTATTTGCTAACGGAAACATACCACTTTAAGCATACATTAAAAATATATAGCTAACACAAATACAATTTAATTATAAAAACACACAGTGGTACAGTTTTAATACATAGTCATTTTCGCCAAAAAAAAAAAAAATAGTTTGCCACCAAATCTTAGCGAAATGGCATTTCCAATTACAAGGTTTTGATGCCCGTTGCAGCAAATTAACGGAAAATAGAAAAAATATCAATAAACGCTGTAATACGGAAAGCACTAAAAAATTTAATCGAAAATGATGAAAATAGGCAAAAGAAATAAGTACAGCAAGAAAAAAATCAAGAGAAATGAATAGGAAATAACGAATTATATTAACACAAGAATGGCATAAGAAAAAAAATTTAATAAATATTCCTTTATAACAGTAAGATAATATTAAAAGAACACCGGAAATAGAAAAATAAAAACAAACGATTCAAAAAGCTCAGGCAGATGTTTTCGGATTTTTTTATTTTTGAGAGGAAAAGTTAGTTTTTAGTGAATAAAAAATGAACCACTCAATTAACCGGAATAAAAATGAGCCTATGTTCTTCTGTAGACTATAATCTATCTGTGTTCTAAATTTCATTGAATTTCCTTCAGCCGTTCTGACGTGATTGATTCCCATCATCCATCCAAACTTTCACATTTATAATAATAGTATAGATAATTTATCTTTGAACGAGCAACTCTTATTTGTGCGTGTGTGTACAGGAAGAAGAAATTACACAAAATCCAACCACTAATTACCAATAGCTTAAACTAACAAACGGTATTGGCCAGTCCAAATTCGCATACTTACTAATAACATTTGCCATGCCAGAGAACGTTTTAAATGGCATTGGCATACCATAGTTCTGAAATATTAACTATTAGTGTGGATTTGGCATTTTTACTTAATTCATTGTGTCATCCTTGGCGAATTATTTGGCGATTAAAACAAAGGGAATTTTTTCTTTAGACTCGTTTTTATTATCAGTCGATTGAAACTAGAATTTGTTAAAAAGCTACATTTGTAATAACAAAATTGTACGCTAAATTGGATGCATTTAAATAACTCCGTTTTTTGAGTTATCGCTTTTACATGTTTAAATAAATATAGACCGACAGACAATCAACTACTTATTCGATTTGACTCAAAATTCGATAGGTGTCTAGACTGTAGATGTTAATTCTTTGTGCCGAATTTTATTTAAGTAGCTTCGTTTGGTAATTATCGTGTTAACTTACTATATTCGAATAGCCGGACTTCCACTTGACAGATTTTATGAATAAACTTAGTGCAAGGACAATATAACTAATTTCAACCGTCTCAAAGCGTACCTCAAAGCGTTTTTCTGTTATTTTTGCCATAGACAGACAGACGCACATTTTTCAAAAATGAGATTTCCGAACTCAGTGAGGTCTGAGCCGTGGCGATTCGTCAAAATCGGGAGTTCGAATTTTTTGACGATTACCATACCTTCTCTATGCCACGAGAATGGGAAAAGTATCCTTTTCCGTACCATTTACTCTTCAGCTCACATATAACATTACCCAGAATTTCTGAAAATCTTCACCAGTTTCGAGTCCCCCAAATTGCGGAAATCAAGCAACAGGTTATCGTCCTTCCACCGCTCGGCGATCGATATGACTGCATCGCTCTAACAGGTGGGCGAGCTTCCCACAATTCCTTGCGAATATTCTGTTCCCCAATGCGCTTATCAATCAATAAATCGATCGTCGAGCAACAAAGCCCGAATGATTCACAGATTCCATAAAAAGAAAGGCATTCGAAACTCAAGCGAAATGAAAATATTGTTCTAAAATATGCTTAAAAAATATTTTCAAAAAGTTATTTAATCTGATCGGAAAATTTTTATAGCAGCTTAATTGATAGTATATAAAAGATAATTTTTCGCATTCTAATATGTTGTAAAAATAATTTTTATACGGAACTGTTGTGTTAATTTATCAGTATAAAAATACCAAATTCTTAAATTTTTAATTGATTGAAATTTGAAAACAATCGTTCCGACGCATCTCGTCCGTTATTGGATTCATGATTTCAATGTTAATGTGGGAATAATTCGATTCTATTGATTTAGAAGTTTCCAGAGAGGCAGATAAAGTAGATTTTCTCTTATATTTAAAATTTTAGAGCAAAGAAGTCCCAAAATCTCCCGGGATTTACGTAATTCTATTTAGAATTCGGTGCATTTAGAATTAGAATCTAGGAATCATCAGAAATGGATGCTGAAAACATTAAAAAGATGAGTACTCCTAAGAGGAGAAATTTTAAGAGAGCATTAAATAAGGCTTTTGGAATTTTAGAAAAGAAATTAGAGGACACAGATATTTTGCCGACACATATAGCTCTTTTAGAACAAAAATATAAAGAATGAAACAATTTAGAAGGAAAGATATTAGCTATTTTGAAAAGAGATGCAAACTGCACGCAAGAAAATTTTAATCTGGAATGTGAGGCTATTACTGCTTATGGAAGAACCAAAAACAAAACTTCAGCAAAGATTAAACGCGCTAGGAAAACCTAAACAAGATATAACTGCGACGAAAGAATCTGTCGATAATAGTAATCGCAAATTTACACTTCTAGAAAATACTTAGTTTCAGGAACTAAAACATTGTAGTGGAAACATTAAGGGATGGCTCCAATGCTGGAGGCGGATTAAAAAGATACAGAAGTTGGAGACATTGAAGAAGATAATAAATTTCAGTATTAACTGCAATCATCATTAAAATGTTCGTCAGCAAGGCAATTTATAGAATCTTTCCCAGCCAACAGGATAAAATTATGAGGATGCTTACAAATGCTTAAAACAGAGTTTCGTAAAAAAAAAAAAAAAAAAAAAAAAAAAAAAAGATTTACTGATCGAAGTTCACATCAGAGCACTACTTTCGGTCGTCATAAATAACGTGAATCCTCAAGGTCAAAAGTATTCTTTAGTTTAACAGCAATACTTTAGAATTGCTATACCCACTTGTAGAGTCTCGTTCACAGAGAAAGATATTTTTTTCTCCGGTCTTGCTTAACAAATGGTTTATGGAGACATTATGAATGTATTTGAACCAGAATTTATTATAGAAAAAGTTTAGAGTGTGACAGGCTGATTCATCTCTTAAATCCTCCTCCTCCAAAAAAAATCGAATAGGAACAAAATTTGATTATTGTGCGTTATTCTTTCAATTTAGAAAAGCACAATAAAAAAAAATGCTGAAGCAACGTGTTCGGGAAAAAGAAAATAGAACATCTGGTTTTGATTTATTTAATATTTCGAGAAGAAATTCGTATCCGGTTGATTAAAAAAATATAGGGAATGCGCGCTTTTTGTGATAAATCGGATATGGCTCAAAAGGAAATTCTTTTAAAACGCTGAGTTTGTTTTGTTTCCAAACCCAGACATATTGTTCGCTTCTGTCAGCAAACAATTAATTGTTCTAAATACAACGGGAGTCGTTTGTTCCTCATGCGTATTATGAATGTTGAATGGGCGAGCATTAAAAATAATGAAATAAATTTAGAAGAAAAAATTGTTGCAGAGAACTCTTAATAAAACATCCTTAAGACAGGTTTATCTACCAAATTCAGGGAAACAGTGAAACTAAAATAGTAATTCGTTGTCTCTACGATGCTGAGTCTCAAAAACACATATCAAAATATGCTGCAGAAAGAATGAATTAAGAAGTTATCAGCGAGGAACCTATTATGCATTCTTTATTTAGCGATGTTGGAAAAAGCGGAAAAGCAAAAAAAGTATTTGGTGCAATTATATAATGTAGATAATATTTACAAAAATTATTTTGAAGTATTAGAAAAAAAAAAGATTTTTTTCCGATATTTCTGAATTAAAATTGTCTCCCTATGAGAGAGAATGTAAATTTAATAGAATATTTTTAACTGATGTAGCGCATGCTTCTGATGACTAATTATCAGTCTTTTTAAGGATTCATTTGTTAATTAAAGCTGTTAGAAATTAACTCTCTAATTATACTCTAGAAAAATTAATTTATAGGTAATTGTTAATATTATTCCTTGCATTTATTTCAAAAAAATATTTATATTTATTTATTTCTGTTGTGAATTGTAATTTATGAAGTAGAAGCAGACGATTTATTTTGTTAGCTATTTTTAATTAAAATACGAGTTTAGAGTATGGCCATTGGCAACGAAAAATAGTACTATATATTATTATTTTTTTACCCGGGTTTGTTTATGTCACGTGGTTTATGTATTCCTGAGCTGAGTAATGGAAAAAATGGTTTTATTACGCCATAAGATGGCAAGAGTATTTCTTCAAAGAGTCCTCAGTTATTTAATGAGTTCGTCTGCTGAGAAAAATATGTATATCTTTGCTACTAATTCGAGGTAAATAAAATGTATATTTGCACATAACCAGATTGCATCCTTTATAAGAAGACATTTCACTTCCGATTCGAAAATTGGCATAGCGCCAAACACATAAATAGTGAGTTCTGATTTATAATAAAAGCAACTTAGTATAGGAGTGATATGTGTAAGAACTGATGTAAGCTTGAAATTAATGGGAAATAGCAATTAATGGCAGAACATCTATGGTTCAAGGCTGACACATTAACGATACATTCATCTCAAATTTATGAAAACTAGACACACTCTAAGTTTGTGACCAAGTGAAAAGAAAACAGAGGAAGAATTGGAATAATCAATGAAGAGGGTTATAAATAATTTTCGAAATGTAACCAGAAATCAAGAAGGGAGATAAAAAATACGATTATCTTGGATGGAAGGACATCCTCTCATAAAAATTCTGTTAAACATTTTGGGGAAAAGACCTATAAATTTTTGTAATTGTTTAAAAATTTGGAAAAATACAGGATTACGAAAACTTTTTAAAGAATTGATTGAAATAGGATATTAGTGAAGAAGCAGATGCTTCAGAACCTGAGCATAACTTACATTATCGTCCCATTTTCAAAGAAAGCTAACTCCAGTACGAAGATCAGGCTCGTCTTCGATGGATCTGTCCGAGAAAAAAAATGCACCATCAATAAATAATTGAGTAGAAAGGGGACTTGACTTATTCCCTCTGTTTTTAACGGGCTAAGAAAAGTAATATATGGAGTTACTGCCCATATCTTATTGGTATTTTTACAAATCGAACTCCACTGTAAAGAAGTTGTAAGACTTCCCTCCCTTTTCTAAGAGATACATGATCGAACATTGTTACATCTGGCCAGTGGTGAGACGATTCTTTCTTTTGTTACGCATTGTGTTTCTCCCTATTTGATGTTACCCTCTGGACTTGAATGGATTCTAGATAATAGACGACCTTAGCGGGTTAAGGTCCTTTGAAGAAGGGAAACGTGTCAAAACCCCAGATGTAACTATTCTCCTATGGGACCAACCGAACTGGAATAAGTTTCGATAGTGAACAACATATTCGTTTTACCGCCCTTTGAAGAAAGAAGTACTGAAACCTCCAGATGTGAATATTTCCTATTGTGAAGGATATGTTAAGGGCGTGGATGAGTAGAAAATATTCCCATGGTTGACTGCTAACCATTGGGAATATTTCTGAAGAATTATTGGATGATCAGCATCTCCAGCGCATCAAGGCGAACCTGAGAGGCGGAGTTTGACCGAGGTTAAAATGGAAGGTTTTAAAAGGAAGAGACAACGTGGAGACGAGCTTATCTGACGAGACCAGCTGATCCGACTAGAGACTAGACGAAACACGACGAGCTGTGAAACGCGCTGAATAGCTGGACAGCTGAAGTGATACACGTGATCTCGTGTTTATTGATCTACCGGAAATAATCCGTAGATATCTTGAGCTAGATGCAGAAGCCGGATACGCGGACAGCCTGATAGTTCTAGGTATTAGTTGTAGAACTGTAATCCAGATGTAAATAATTCCCAGCATATTAACCTAGATGAGGGCGAGTTGTTGTTGTTTTGCTATTGTATAAAGCTGTAAATAAAACATTTGTGTTTAAACGCTACCCGTTTATCTGATCGACCAGGATCAAGTGATTACTCCATGAACATGATAGGACTTATTTGAAGTTTTTGTGGTGGGAGGAGGAAACGGTAAAACTTTTTTTTATCTCCAAAGGGCAGTTTTCGGAATAATCTCTAACCCTTTCTTACTGGAAGCAACTCCTGAATACCATTTGAATAATGCTGCTTGCCCCCTGGTTACAATGAAACGGCTCGAAAACTTTTGTAGGCTTTTCATGTCAACAACTATGCTCATAGTGTTGAAAATGAAGAGAAATTAATAAAATTATTTCATGAATAGCCAGAAATTCTTAGTTCTACAAAATTCAATTTACGAGGGTCGGATGATACCCCCTTTAAAGGAAATGAATCTGCTCTAACAGAAACTAAAACCATCCCTGTTTTAGGCTCAAAATGGACAATTTTGAATTTGGGGTTTAGAACTCCCGAAAAGGTTTTCGAACCTTCGCATTCTTCTGGAAATACAGACCGACAGACAGTCAACTCTCTGTAGGATTTCGCCGAAAATTTTATAGATGTCTGCAATGTAAATGTTTAGTCTGTTTATCGAATTTCATTCGCATAGCTCTCTTCATTGTTCAGTTATTGAGATGATTTATATTCAAACAAATAGAGTTCTCCAGAAAAGATTTTGCTCAAAATTTGATAGAAATCTACTAATTTGATTAAAATAAAAAAAAAATAAAGATCACATACCGAACTTCATTTGTCCATTCAAAGTGTTTTAAAGTTTCCTTCGTCACGTTTGACCACTTACCAAAAATGTGTTTTTTTCGAACTCAGGGAGACCTTAAAATTGATGAATCGTCAAAATCAACGAATTTTTTGATGATTACAATATTTTATCTATACTTCGTTTACGAAAAAATAGAACTCAATGTAGCAAATAAACAAAAAAATTAAAATGAAATCAGTTATGCATATTCGAATGTATAATATGAGAACATCATTTCTTGAACGGCCGAGCACAACGTGGTCGTGCAAGTTGAATTATGTTTTTATTCATTTTAAGCATTTCATCGAATGAGTCACTTTAGTGTTGCAAACGATCCAAAAGACTTCGTCTCGCATTGATTGTTTAAAAAAATCTCATTTTCTATTTATTTCATTTTACGTAATTGCGTCCTCAAAATGACATTTTTCTAGGTTTCATTTGCTGTAGTCATTACCTTATTTTTTTTTTATTCAGAGCTTTTGTAAATTGGACGACGACGCCTTATTAAAAGCTGATTTTTTAAGATGCCCGTGCAGATAATGAAATTTTTATTTTTCACCAACGGATTTTTGTTGACGCCAAAAACCTCATACCAAAAACAACATCATGTTCTGACATGATAAAAAGGATTTAAAAAAGGAAAATTATTAAAATCTGATTAGGGAAAAGGTATAAACTATAAATGAAGTGAATTTCAAGTATATATACAAATTGCGCATTAATAAAACATGTTGCAGTATACTTTAAATGCATTTTTCTCAAAATGGATTTTTACTTGTTTATTGCTCACCAAATCAAATAACTCAAAATCTAATGATCATATTAGAATGAAATTTGGTGGAATTTATCTTTATACTATTTTCTAGAGAATGAAAGAAAATAATTTTGGTTGAGTGAATATTATTTAATTCACAGCCTATTGTTTGAATAATAACGCCATAAACTTACTTAACATTTTATGATAAGTCTTCGACTGATTCTAAAATTTTTATTTATAGCTTGTATATGTAGTTATTTTGGTATAGGTTTTGTTAGGATGAGAGTAATAGTTTTTCGTGTAGTCAGTTCGAAGTTTTTTAAGGATTGGCTTAAATTTATGCTATTAATAGACAATTAAAAAATATTTTAATGTTTATTTCAAATACTGACATCCAATTATTAATTTTGAATAGTATGAAATCCAGAAATATGGATTAAGTACGTCTACACCAAGTTTTTCTTTTTAAAAAAGTACGAACTTCTTCGGATGCCTTAAATAAAGGGGGGATGCCATGTACCGAAATTAGAAGTAATAAAAAGATTCAAATGAAATCTGCTATGCATATTTCAATGCATCATGTCAGAACATCATTTCTTGAACGACCAAGCACCACGTGCTCGTGCAAGTTTAAATTATATTTTTATTCATTTTAATCGTTCCATTGCATGAGTCATTTTAGTATTGCATACGATCCAAAAGACTTCGTCTCGCATTTAATGTTTAAAAAAATCTCATTTTCTATTTATTTCATTTTACATAATTGCGTCCTCAAAATGACATTTTTCTAGGTCTCATTTGCTGTAGTCATTACCTTATTTTTTTTCAATCGGAGCTTGAAATGCGATGTCAGCGCGTTATTAAACGCCTTTGAGATCCTCGTGCAGGCAATAAAGTTTTAATTTTTCGCCTACGGATTTTTGTTCACGTCAGAAAACCTCATTCCTAAAACCATATCATGTTCTGACATGATAATAAAAAAAAATTCTGTGATAAAAGATGATGTAGATAAAACAGAAAACGATTAATTCGATACAAGAGTGAATTTATTTCGTAATAAGTTCGAATCTCAGAACCCCGGAGAAAAATAGATATAGAAGAAGATGTTATTTTGATATATTTTTTATCCAGCAAGCGTAATATTTTGGACTTATGCTAGACGCGATTTGTATGGGTAAACCACATTAACACAATCAAAGCTAAATTTCGTGCTAACTCAAGAAAACTGAGCCTTCTTATAATAGGAGATTCAGGAATGAAAAGACATAATAAAGTGCTCATCTATACTTCAATCTTCCACCCAATTGTTCGCAACTCCCTATAGAGTAAATATCTAAAAGCGGCAGGATACAGCCATTGAATAGCTCACAGCTGCTCCGATCGGGATCGGCGGAGACTGTTTTATTCTCCCTCTTTGAAAGCCTCCACAACAACCAGATGTTCAGCAGTAAGCTGCCATTTGTTCCCGACTTTGAACATGGCCCACCAGAAGAACGCATTGAGCTACCAGTCTTTTGACAGACATTCCCCTCCTTCCCAGTACAGGTAGAGGGGAGCACCCCCGATCGAGATCCTT
The DNA here is from genome assembly GCA_026289955.1 of Argiope argentata. Lineage (NCBI taxonomy): Eukaryota > Metazoa > Arthropoda > Arachnida > Araneae > Araneidae > Argiope > Argiope argentata. The sequence goes on from JAOUZG010049421.1 coordinate 660,106, forward strand.
TTTGGGTTGACGGAGCACTTAGCCCCAACAGGGGCTTATCCCCGGTAATGGCAGAATAATAAGGAGCGGCATGACTGTCAATATTTGCCGTTGCACTCTGCGATGGGCCTGAGAGATGTTCTTCGCTTGACTTCCGTAGCTGGAATGAAGCAAATCTGCTGTGGCAGTGGGACCGGAGGAATTGGAGGCGACCAATCAGGTGAGACCTCTGCAGTAGCGTAAGAGTAGGGGGGGGGTAGATCAGATCTTGGCAAGTTTTGGAGGAAGAGCTAGATAATCAATTGCCACCCCCGATTGGCCAACAACTGCACAGTATTACCGGAGGGCCCGAGGAATCCCCTCCCAGTGCATCCGATCATGGGAAAGAGGACAAATAAGTAAGGACCTCTCATTCTTCCATCCCTTAGATGATCTCGGAAAACTGCATGATCGGAGAAATATAACGGAATCGTTTCCATATCCTTTCCTATCAATTTTCATCGGGTATTAGGATGGTGAGTGCCCTCCTTGTTCACGTTTTCATTTGTTTCAAAGCTAGGAGAGATTTAAACATATCTGAATGCAGGTACCATTTCTTTTTAGTATAACCCTCTTATTTCTTGAGAGGCTGTTTGGGGTCTTTGAGGATTTCCAAGTCCCGGTTTTGGGGACATGGTTTCTTTAGAGAAGAGGAAGGTATGAAAAGTGGCTACTATGTAAAATACAGCATTAGGTCTCTACAATCTCTGACTGCTGCGGCTTTTTCACAGTTCACACTTTTGCTTAGAGACCACGATTTAGATGCACTTTAGAGGCCGCGGTGGCTTGGTGGTAAGGTCTCGGCTTGTGAGTTGTAGTGTTTAAGTTCGGGATCCGATTCCACCGAAGAACAGTCGTGTAAGGGGGTCAGGTGTACATTAAACCTGTTGTAGCCAAACATCCTACCACTAGTGAGGTGTGAAGAGGGAATGTCAACTCAGGTGTCGTCCTCGTCATCAGACCGTGGCTCAAAATTATGAGGTCCACCTCAAAATAGTTCAAGTGTTGCTTTACAGCGGGATTGTAATTAAACTTCTTTTTCGAGTTTATTTATTTGTTTTAAGGCGGTAAGTCAAGGAGACATTCACAATAGAGGTTATTTACGTATTTTTTATGCTTTCGAAGGGTGTTTTGTTGGTGAAAAGTATGAAAGATTTTTTTTGGTTGTTTGTAAAAGAAATGTTTTCCACTGGTGGGCTCTTTTGACGATGAAAAATATATAATGAGAGCGACACGTTCCTTATTTTTCCGATGAATACTAGATATTCCCTTCAATATTAAGGCTACTCCAACGATATGAAAGTAGCTACTAGATTATCCTTGTCGCCAGTTCATAAGTCAATATTCTCACGAAATAGTAAATGTACTTGTTATTATGGAAGCAAATCACTTTGGATTCCCAGGGTCATTGTTCTGCCGTCAAAGAACTGTCAGAATATTTGATGCCTAGAAACTATCGGTTTTAAATAGCATTGAAAAGCCAAAACAATTTCAGAACAGAATTTTTCACAGACTGAGGTAGGACATATAAATTTTGAATTCTTTCTTCAAGTGCCATTCTAAAAATGTGTCTTCAGTCGCGAATTGCTATGTTTTTTTCTCGTATTATGGAAAAGTTTTTCTGTTATAAGAATATTTTTTTTGTATTTAACCACTTGCAACTCTTACTATGGAGTAAAAGAAAGTTTGACCTCACTAAAGTAATATTATTAGCAATTTTGCTCTGAATGATGGTTCGCCATTACTTGAAGGGAAAAAAAAGTTAATTTTTTATTTATTCTGAACAAAGAATAAGGAGATGAAACTGTCGAGCATCAAGGAAAGAGATGAACGAGGAATCAATGAATAATGTCACAAGCTATTTTAGTCATACTTGGACAGCAAACATCGAGAATTATTGTATTAGAACCACGGATTCTCAATTTTGGGATTGTTCTAACATAATTTTGACCCTATTGGATCTGGAAATAATTGCTATTCATGAATATACATGAAAAAAAATTCTTGAAGAACAAATAAATATGCAGAGTTTGTGAAATTTTAAGATTTAATGTTTGGGAACCGACTAATAAAAAAAAAGGCTATGGAAATCAGATGTGGATATAATGTGATAATATAGCTTATTATTTACGATTGACAAATATTAACATTTTAGAACCTTACTAATATTTAATGAATAGCATTTTAATAACATTTAGAAACGTATTTACGGTAATATGAAACATAAGTATATTTTCTATTAAGATATTTGTCTCAAATTTTATTTTAATGATCTGAAAATGATTTAACCATTATCGTAAATAAACGCATACTAGGATTCATGTATAAATTCTTGGCAGTATTTTTAATTTTGGAACACAAATTTATCTTGCATTAATAATATTATAGAAAACTTCAAATAACATTTTCAGAAGATAAGCTTGAAAAATTAATACGATTTACACTAAAAAAATCATACTTATGATGAGCTAAAGTAAAATTTTTAGGCTACAAACTAATGGAATTGTTTTTTGAAATATATTTTGATGAATAATGCGTGTAAAGTAATAAAGAAGTTTTAAAAACGTGTTATTTCATCTGTTACTTTGATAAATTTAAAATTTTGGAAACATAATATGTTATCTTTACTTATAATTATATTATCTTTATCTTTATCTTTACTTATAATAAAGCACAATGTGTGTGTGTGTGTGTCTGTTGGCGATGTACAGGCCAGACCGTTCGACCTACAGCTACCAAATTTGGTATATGTATACCTTGGGTGCCGGGAATGTGCACCTAGGGAACCCTTTTTTTGAATTTCTAATTAAAATTTTAATTAATTAAAAAATAAGCGAAATTTCGATGTTTTGTCGATATAACTTCCGAAAATATTACAGTACAAAATGGATTTTTGTATCAAGTTAAAGCGCAAAAAATTAGCTTTTCAATGATACTAATGTTTTGATCTACGAATTAAAACTCTATTTTTGATGAATTTTTAAACACTTAATTTAATCGTTTTTTTTCCAACAATTTATTTCGCAAAAAACAAAACAAAAAAAAAAACTAAATTTTATCTTCTCGAGACTTGACTTGAAAGATATAAGGTATTGGGATTTATAGCTACAATGGCTTTTATCCCCTGTTTCCAGAAGTTAATACTTAAAAAATCTTGTCAATAAACAAAACAAAACAAAAAAAAAAAAAACCACACACACACACGCGCACAAAAACAAAAACAAAAAAAAAAACAAATTGGAGTTTCACTCATTTAACAGTTAAAAGCAGTTCCACTGGTGCACTTTAGTACATATTCCAATGAAGAACAGATGTAAATATCTTCTCGAGGATCTCAAAAAAAAAAAAAAAAAAAAAAAAAAAAATCAGCTTTTAATAAAATGTTGCCATCACATTTTCAGAAGTTCTGATTTTAAAAAAAAGTCAATTACTACCAAAATTAAAACAGAAAAATACAATTTTCATCACGTGATTATACGAAATGAAATAAATAGGAAATGTGATATTTTTTAAACAATAAATGCAAGTGAAAATTTTTCTTGATCGTTTGCGATATCAAAATTATTAATTCAATTAAAGAATTAAAATAAATAAAAATTCAAAATAAAGATGTATAACAAAAGTGCGACAGTTAAAACTGAAAAAAATTTTTTAGAAAAGCACCAAACGATAATCTTCTGAGAGCGAGATTAATTATTTAAAAGCAAGAAATCTTAAACGAACTTTTAAAATGACGTCAGTTCAAAGAAATGAAGAACAAAAAGCAATGTGAAGAAGATATTTTGTGCAAATCAAAGAATTCACCTTCGTGATTGTATTTTTTCTCCGCATTTTAATGAATCATTCGAAATAAAAACACATCTCCTTTCAAACAAGCATACTTAATAATTAACAATGCAAAATTTGTAAAAGCATATAAATTTATTTTTACCCGCATATTTCAGAGACATCAAAACTTTCTACCAAAACAATATCGTGTTCTCTCACGAGAAAAAATAAATCAAATATCATTCCAAATTAAACATATAAAAATGTCATTTTCGGCGTGTCTGTATAAAATGAAACAAATATGAAACATGAAAATTTTGGAAAATAAATGGATGGAAATTTCTATGATATTTTACTATACACATATAACTAATCCAATTAAACAATTTTATTTAAGGCAAATATGGCTTAACATCTACAAGGCATTTTCTGTAATCGGAGCCCAACATCTAATTTATTAATTTTTTGGGGAGGGATATAAATAATCTCTTAGCAATTGGTCCAAGTGAAATATATAATTATAGATTTAGGGAAAAAATGCTGATGAATTAAATTTTTACATACATCATCTGCTCTGTGAATCATATTTAACAAAATATTCTTGAGACAATAAGTCCTTAAATAATAATAAATTCTTGAGACAAAAGTCCTTAATTAAATAAGTCCTTAAATAAAATACAATCAACTAAATCAATCATCAAAGCTGATCGATCTATGAAAATTTCAATATAACTATTACGGTAAAAACTGGCGATTTTAGATCACTTTATCAAGATCTCAAAGAAGCCAATCAAGGTTACTCTAGAATAATTCGTCTAGATTATGATAATGATGATTGTTCTAAACTTGCAATATTCAGAACTGAATAAATCAGTCAGATTTGAAGAAAATAGAAATGCTTATCTATTTATTTAGAAGTTGAAATATTAAGATTATTTTACAAATATGAATCTATAAGACCAAAGAAATTTAAACCATAATTTTTTGAAATATATTTATAAACCTAGAAAAAGTAGTATTGAGAGCATTTATATACATCTGAAAATAAAATTAAAAACTGAAGGTTTCAATTAACCTGTGAAATTTTTGCTGAATAATTCCTTGAGATCTTATAAATTATATAAAAAAAATTATATATGTTTCCATTTCTGTATTGAACATAAATATTCATTGTCGGACTATTCTGCTTTCAGTTCTTAGTTTTATTTAAAGACATGCTTCGATTGAGTTAAGAGGTCTTTGTATTAATTAAATTTTCATCATTTCCACTTTAATTCAAAACTGAATCTTACGTGTACTGATAGAAAATCACAGAGAGATGCTTTCAAAGATGAAGACTGCTTAAGGCCTACATAATAGTATAAGTGACTATATATGACTGTCGAAATTTGAAGCTTAAAAATATTTTGCTGAAAAATTTATTATGAGACCAAGTTATATATAAAAATGATTTAACCCTTTAGTCGGCATTAATATTGGTGGACCGACTGGTCGCCAAAGGCGGCTAGTATTATATCATTTCTCTTGGTTTAGCAAAATTTTAAAAAATAATATTTTTAAAAGTAAGTAAAATTAAATTGATGTTATTAAAAATCTATATTTGCGCAAATTCTTTTTCGAGTTAATTTATTTATTAATTTTTGTTCAAACAAGTATGTTTAAGTGTACGGAAACATAATGTGAATTTTTCTTTAAATATTTAATTAAAATTCTTATAAAATCTCTCTATTATTATCCAGAATTCCAAATAAAGCTTAAAAATTTTAATAACTCTACTAAAAAATGAAATACTGAAAATAATCAAAGTAAAATCTTTAGATAAAATTTTTTCGAAATGCGTTTCAAAAAAATCTTTTAATCAGTAGATTTTGTTATTGCAGTATTGAACGTCTTTAACTAAATTATTATTCGAAGAGATTACTAGCAATAAAAAAAAATACATAGAAATTATAATATATGGCTTACTAGCTCTTACCCGCGTCTTCATACGCGTGGAAATTTCGATATGTATATGTGAGGATTGACAGTCTAATCACTATGCAAAATATTATCAAAACTGTATGCATGCATAAATTTTCAACGTCAAGGAGCAACGCAAAGAGGTGAATTTTAAGCACCCGTTGGGGTAACGCAATGCAGATTAGAAAATTTTAATTCATCAATTTTTTTTTCAAAAGCACTTCTGAAGGAATCAAAACATCTATTAATTAACAATTTTTAGTTTTAAATTCATCATACACTACGAAAATAAACAGAATCGTTTGAATTAACCGGTCGAAAATGTGTTACGTCTAACATCATTAGCATGGTAGAAAAATAACTACTTAAAAGCTATGTACTTGAAACTATAAAGGTACTTTTAAAAATTTAATCGAAAATGATGAAAATAGGCAAAAGGAATATGTACAGCAAGAGAAATGAACAGGAAATATCGAATTATATTAACACAAGAACGGCGTAAGAAAAAATTAATAAACCTTCCTTTAGAATAGTAAGATAATTTTAAAATGGAAAACGGAAACAGAAAAATAAAATCAAATGATTAGATTTTTTTTTGTTCTGATGATAAAGGCTTTCTGTAAGTCCCACAATAATTCAGAAAGAATTCAATCGGATAATATTAAAAGAATACCGGAAATAGAAAAATAAAAACAAACGATTCAAACATCTCAGGCAGATGTTTTCAGATTTTTATTTTATTTTTTGGTGGACATTTTAGTTTTTAATTAATAAAAATTAACCACTCAATTAACTGGAATAAAAATAAGCCCATGTTCTTTTGTAGACTATTCTCTATCTCTGAGCTAAATTTCATTAAATTTCCTTCAACCGTTCTGGCGTGATTGAACCCCATCATCCATCCATCCAAACTTTCACATTCATAATAGTAGTATAGATTATTTAATTTTGACTAAAATGTTTATTAATATTTTAAATGCTTATTGAAAATTGGATTTTAAGCAAAGATATTTTTGAAATGGATTATTAATACCAATCTTTTTTTAATTCTTTAAAACCAAACAAATTATTGTTAACATAGTATGAAACCTTTCTTTTGGAAAATGTATATTCTACGTTATTTTATAAAATGCCCAAGTTCCCTAAAAGAGCTGGAAAAAATACCCAATTCTACAATATATATATATATATATATATATATATATATATATATATATATATAATATGGTTATTCTATGTGAGATACGCTCCTCAAACGCTGGACTAACCGGAAATACCCCGTAGAAAACCAGAAACAAGAAATCCAGTAAAGATGGATTTACCGACTGCATACGATTAGCTGAAAGAGCGCGCCCCTCCACTTTCTACCCGTCTCCCCAGCTCAGATCAGTCCAAGTCTCCTCCGTGGCCTGTGAGAAATTTCGACACTGCTCTGATTCTTAACCATAGAGCTGTTCCTATCCCATTTATAATTGACAGCCGGTTACCGCCATTAGAAGGGTTATTGATTCTTTAAGAATAGGAGAAAGCCTCGGTTCCGGCGACTCTCCATGATTTCGGCAGCGAAATACGGCTCTTGTAAAATGCCGGTGGAACAATAAAGAACTCGCTAAATATCAATTAAAGAATATAGGTATAGTTAGCAATTTATCGAATATAAAGTATTAGTTTCGCTATTGTACTTCATTGTTCTTAAATAAAATAGTTTGAGACAAGGTAAGTCATTTTGTTTTTATCATAATTTTTTTAAAAAATTAATTTGCATGATTTCACATATGTTTAGTCTAAGTTGCTGATCAGTAGTTAGTTTTCAATCTTTAAATTATAATATGATATGTCATTTAAAATATTTCTTAAGGCACTAGATGATCTGAAGCTTAGAAAGAATTTTAAAATAACTGTGTTTGATTCCATTTTAGGTCCGCTTTAAATCTGTCAAAGTGAACAGTTACTAATATAGTAAGCATCGTAATTTTTCATCAACCATAAAAGTTTAATAATTAGAATTTTCAGGGAAAGTAATTGTATTGATATGCATTGGCTTGAACAACATTAATTATAGTCATGCTTCGCTTCATATATGAATTCTAGATATAATAATAAAAACATCATACAGTAACTGTTAACTATTTTGCTGTCTTTGTAAATTTTCCTCTTTAATATATAATTATGCTTTTAATGAAATAAACTATGTTAATTTCAAGCTTTTGTTTTTAATATGTATTTACTAAATTTAAGACAATTTTAAATATTTCTAAGTATTACCTCTTGATTTTCTAGGTTTACCTTTTAAAGGCATTTTTTTAAAAATATGGTTAAATATAAGATCTTGATTTTTTTCATGCCATCATCATAAAAGAGATTTATATATGAAGTTATATATTATTGACATACTCAAGAAAATAATGCTAAGCATGATATATTCTAACATATATATCATAATTATAGTGAATTGATTTTTTACATTATCAGAAATACTCCATTTTTGGATATAATGAAAGATAAATGACTTTAGCTAACTTCATTATGATTATAGTTTTAAATCCAACACATTGCTGTATTTTTATTACTATGTATTATAGGCAATATATATTGTATGAAGTGCTAATTTTAAAATAAATTTTCATTATAATATCTTTATGCTTCTTACATGATAGTTTAACTATTTGTTAACACCTTTATTGAAAATGAGCTGAATAATAGCGGTATTCAACATAAATTATATACATTTTTAATGGCCCTTAAATTTTACTACATAAAAAAATGTGTATAAAATCTCATTTTTTAGTGAATACTAGATCAAGAGTGCATTAAGGTAGTTTAGAAATTAATAAATGAAAAAACTATTTAAATTCATCCTTTTTATACTTTGATAATGACTTGCACTCATTTTTTTAAAGCAGTACTTAAGGATGTTATTTACTCTTAGATGTTTCCATGTGTTTTTTTACCTTTAATATTTAATGCTGTCAACTTAATTATTAAAAAAATTGCAGAAGGTATAACAATATTCAAGTAAAACATTGTATTAAAATTGTGAGTAAAAAAATTTTGATTTTTGAAATAATACAAGAATTACTTTGTAAATCTTAGATTTTAATATAATTTATTTAGACTGCAATAATTAAACTTTCAAAAAAATGTAAGTTTGTAAAAGTATCCATCATTGTTCAGTTTCTCTTATAAGGGAAGGGTATAAGTTAAAAGATTCAGCTTTGTGGGATATTTAATATATTGGTACTATATCTTCAGGGTTTTGACTTATAAAAGAATGATAGTGGAGTTGTCTGTCAATTCCTTAAAAATAACTTATAAACTTTTAGTATGTAATCTTATATGCTTAAAGTGTGTAATCTCAAATTATAATTAAAATTCAATTTTTAGCAATTAAAACAATTATAATTTGAGTTTCCATATTTAAAAAAAAGTATTAAAGATTTAAAATTATTAGTTTTAATATTTTTTAATTTCTCATATTAGCTCATATTTATCTCAAAAATTGTAGAGAATTAAATGAATCAACATATAATTTTTACATAAATTAAAAATATGAAAGTATTAAAAAATGAGGAATTAAAATTATATTTTTAAATAAAATAGTTTTTATCTAAATTACCATCATTTAAAAATATTAATTTTTAAATTATTTTAATACTTTCAAACTACTTGTATAAGGCCCATATTTATTCCAGAAATTACAAAGAATAGCTAATGATTTATCAAATATATAAACATATAATCATAGCTTAAATTATTGGGGGGGGAGAATGAAGTATTGTTGAATTTAGATGAATTTCAATTGAATTTTCTATTGTATCTGTGTGTTAACTTCATGTTATTGGCAAATGGTTTTTGTAATAATTATTGTTATAATTATAATTATTATTTGTTTGTAGGTATTTAGGTACTTCTGATAAAGTGATCATATAATGAATCCATGCCTATTCAAATGCGTCATTGAACTTCTGGAAAAAAGTTTAAAGAAGTTAGAATCTTTTGAACAAATCTTGCACTAGTTAAAATTGAGGATGGAAATATTAGGTATAGGAATATTTTTTTTAGCTTTAAATTTGTGCCTACATTCAAAATTCATTTTATATTATTTCCTTTTTTGATTTTGAAAATACTCTTATAGTTGCACCAAAAGTCGCATTTAAGATTTCATTGAATCGTTAAGTATCATCTGCTGAAAATGTTATTAGCTTTGCTATTTTCATGGAGGTTTCACTTTTTGTGGAATATTGATAGATCTGAGTAATAAAATTCTAATTTCCTTTTTATTTACCTCTGAATTAAATCCTAATAATTAACATTAGGAAAAATTCTGAAAACAAACTTAAATTACAGAAATAATAAATGTTAAAAAGAAAAACATATTTCTTTTTATGAATCAGGGGACTACCAACTGTTTTGCATGAATACAATTCTGGTGTTTGTTACACATTTATTCGAATTTAGAAATACTGTCCTTTGAATGTATTTATTGCTAAAATTGGGGCTCTCATTATTAACTAGATCTGTAAAATCTGTATAAATCTAAAAGCGAGAAAAAGACATCAAATTTCTACAATAGAAAAAAAATGTTTAAAATGAAAGACAAAAAGCTAAAATTGTGGAAATTGTTAAAAAAAATTGCCATAAATCCCATTGAAGTAAAAGAACAGTATTTTTAAAATAGGTGACCAGGTCTAAGTCTTCTTGAAATAGTTTTTTACACACACACACACATATATATATATAATTCTTATTTATTTAATGTGAGGTTTGAACAGATGTTATTTTTCATATGCAAATACACTTCCAAGATTTTGCTTATCTTCATAATTCCAGCCTGATTGTCTGAAAATCTGACTGCCAATGACAATGCAAACTGTTGGCTGTGCTGCCTAAATTAATTAATAACCTAAATCTTGACTTCAATTTTAAAAATATTTTTAAATAAAAGTTTTTGCTCTGTTTGTTTTTTTGCACTTTGTATATTTTAAATACTGCTATTCCCCCATTCCAGGTTACATGGATTATGAAAACAGAGGGCACATTAAAATAGTATAGGGTCTTTTAATAATTTTTTTTAATTTCATGCCTTTATACTTGTAATTGCTCATTATTATTAAACTATTATTCTTTGGTAAATTTAAATAATATATTAATTTTTTTTTCAGATACTTTATTAAAACATACACATACCTCAATCCATGGGGGCCAAGAAGAGCATCTCTAAATGATAACAGGTGAAGTATGAATTATTATTCAGCTGAGATCCTTAATTATCTCCCCACCACCACCACCACCACCATTCTCTATGTGGACCAGTTTTAATATTGAATGGGGATAATTTTTTGTATAAAAAATTTTTCTTACCCAATGCCCTAGATTCCTAAATAATGTCCTAATTCTATAATTAAATTTATGAAGGATTTTAATTTCTGAAGTATCATAAAATGCCCAGAAATGGAACAGATTCATATATGAATGTAAATTGAATGAACTTCTAAGTAATAAATGGTAGTAATACTAAATTGTAGTGATAATAATGGCCTTTTGTGCAATTATCATCCTTTTTTGTTTTCTTTATTCAAATTTACCTTACAACTCCAACCCAATACATAAATAATGTTGACTAAGTTTTTGTTGCATTTATAGAAGCAAACAAGATTTGCATGTCCATAGTCTCTTATTTTTACTGTATGGAATTTGAGTAAAAATCATCCTTCAGATATGCAGACACATCTTTCAAATTTCTTATCTGTAGGATAACTCTCTGTTGGTGTTCAAATTTTATTTTGCATCACAGCATATATGCAAATATAATTACAATTAATTTTTTTTCTAGGGTGAGTCAACCAAGAAAGACAATTATCTAAAAAAGGTAATTTTGAGCAGTGGGGCTCTAGGCAATTACTGAGAACCATCAAGAGCAATTTCTAAAGAAGGTAATTTTAAACTTTTTTGAAGAGAGTATTTAAAACCCTTTTCAATTTCACTCCTTTTATAGTAAAAAACTCATAGTATGAGGTGTAACCCAGGTTGGTGTTACGAGGTGTAACCAAGTTAGGTGTAATGAATCCAACTGGATAGATCTTTGTTACCCTGGCACTTGATAAAGTCATTCCTGCTAAAAGAGGAGTTTTGCTGCAAAAATGTTATAGCTCAATATCTGGTCAGTTATGTGTTATCTGTACTTGCCTTTAGCCAGTCTGCGTTTGTCCTTAAGAAACCAAGAACGTTATAAGAATTGTCTCTCATTTTATATGCATGTTTTAAATTACATTTCATTTAATTGTTAAAAACCTGTCTCCAGTAACATGAGGCAAACTTATTTTTGGTAATTAATTCATTTACCTGCAATGGTTCATTCTAGAAAATTTTTCCTTTTACAAAGTTTATACTTAGCTAAATTTTCATCTCTGGCATTATTTATACTATAATTTCTAAACTGGAGGTTCATCTTTGTTTTATTATTGTCTTTTTTCGACAAATATTTGAACGAAAGAAATTGAAAAAATATAATTCTTTTTTTAAAATTATTAATAAAAAAAAGATGAGACAAAGACTGCTAAAATATCGGGTAATTGCTTATTTGCGATTTATTCACTTCATCAGATAGCTATCTAATTTGTTACACTTTCATAACTTTTCTAATCAATCAATCAAGGTCTAAATTAAAAATGTGAGGAAAAGGTCTTACAGTTTTCTTCAAGCTGCTCTTTTATTTCACTAATTTCTACACTCTTGTCCTTCGTTTTTTAATACAATTAATTTTTCTGTTGTGGAATTTAATTGTATTATGCTTCGCTGTCAACAAAAATGAAACTAATTCCTGATTTTTACATCTAAATACCTTTTTACTAAACATATTGTTGGGATGTCATTTGGGTTTGAATACCCAGAGTTTCTTAGGCCAATTGTCACTCTAATAATTTATTGAGTAAGAAAGTATTTTTCAAATGTTGCCTAATAATATCAGTATTTAATTCTAACGTACAACTGCTGAATTAATGCTAGTGGGAGAGAAAATCTTTTGTAATTTTTTGGTCTTTTGCTACTATGCACAGTCTTGGCAGCAGTTCTGGAGGAGAATCCTCTGGTCAAAGAATAAAATAAATAGTCGAAACACTTGCATCCTTTTCCCTTTTGGTCGTAATTAGATTCATCATCAACTTAACGCCGGTCGCTACAAATCTCTTGAGTTAAATCCTTGTGTTCAAACCTTTTCTGCGTTTTTTCTCAGATATTAATTGGTTCTTCAAAACTTTGGATACTAGGGGACAAAGGCCATAGCAGCTATAAGTCCCAAGATTTGAAACCAATCAATCAATCTTTTGTAATGTATATTTTCTACTCAACTCATTAATGAGAGAACAAGGTATTTTGCATGTTAGGATAATAGTTCCATTATAGGTCTCTTTTTTTGCAGGGTGAGGCGACCGAGGAAGAGTTTCATGAAAAGGACATTTTTTATGGTTAGTTCTCAACAAAATTGAAAAGGACCATCAATAACAAGTAACTTTATACAAAATTCTAAAAATGTTGTGCAGTTTTATATAATTTTTATATTTTAGTTTAATGCTTTTAATGTAATAAATAAAAATGGAACTTGATGGTTAATTAGGAATATTGTCCAAATAATATTACAAAAAAATATAAATGTAGAAAAAGTATTAAAAAATGGATAATATTGCACTTCTATTTTATATAGGACATATTTATATAAAATACAGTCTTCATGTACTTTGACCTGACTATATTTTTATGCAAATGGGAAATAAGATAAGGAGTTTGTGCTTGATATTTTAAAGTCAAATAGTCCTGTATGTGCTGATTATCTGCATGTGCATGTGCTGTAGTGTTAGACATTATTATTACAGAAATTATTGGCTCAATCAATATATTTTTATTTTGTATTCTTTATAAAAGCCCTCTAACCCTTCTTTTTATGTCATTATTTCATATTCTCTAGTTGGGATGGGGAGGATTAACTTTTTATGGGGAAAATTTTCCTATCCTGCACCCTGTATTTTTAATTTGATTGAATAATATTTTGAATTTCTAATTTCCTGCAAGGTGAAAGAAAATGTAAAATGTATAATATGGTCTTTAAAAATAATTTAATCTAAGTAAAGAAATAGAAAGATTATCTACATACATTAATAATAAACTCGTTGGATCTTTTCCATACCTTATCACACAGCCTCATTTTAACTGAATGAGTAGCTTAAATTCTTTTCATGTTGAAGCTATAAATTACTCAAATGTAGCTTGAAATTTTCAATCTGTCATTCTAAATGAATAATGCTCGCATTAATGCTTGTACGTAATTTTGTTACCGAGCAATTCATGTAGTTCAGAATTTGAATAGTGGACATTCTTTTGATGTGCAAACACAACATTTACATTTCATTTTTCTGGTACAATTTAGTTTTGAATGTTGCCATTTTATTTTTCACTATTGTATTTACTTATGTATGTATATTCAAATTTATTCACAGTTATATCTTTTTTCTTTTACAGGGTAAAGCGACCAAAAAAAAAAAAATTTCATAAGAAAGGAAGGAGGGAAACCTGATAATTTTTAGTGACTAGTCCATTAAGGAAATTAGTGCAGATCACATCAATCACAGGTAAGTAATTTTCTATCAATTTACAAAGGCTGACAAAATTTTATACAATTTTATTTACATTTTAACTTTTAATTCATTTAATAGGGGAGAAAAGGAACAAAATATTGTGTGGGAAAGAAAGAAAAATAAACAAAATAGAGCTCCCAAATAAATTCTTGATGAAAAAAAGTAAATGGCAATCAATTGCAAGAAAAAAGATATAAAGACAATATCTGGTGAAACTGCCAAATCCCAGAGAAGTATTCATTAAAAAAAATCATGTCTAAGAACTTCAAAGTCTAGATTTTGTACTCAAAACGAAGCATTTCCCTGTACCAATGTAAATGATGCTGGAAAGCAAATTATGAATTATCTGTTGAATTTTATATCTATAAAATATCTAAAAAATTGCAAAGCCCAATAGTTTTTCAAGATATGCCTCAAATGTCTATAGACAATTAAAATATAGTAGTGTGGTATATTTACAGTAAAATGTTTACTTTGCTACATTTGTTGTCCTATGTATATTTAAATTTTTTCTCAATATATTTTGTAAGATGCTTATAGTCAAATCACTTTTACCTATAATTTCTTACTTTTCAATATATTTTGAAACGAATATATCCCAATTGGGTTTTAGTTTTTATAATTTTTTTTCATGTATTAAATATTTTAGTACATTAACTATATATTTTTATTTAGAACATTGCTTTGTCTTATTGAATTACCTCTTTTGTGCTTTTTGGTAAACTACATCCCTGCAACAATCATGTTTATACAACACATTCTACTGAAAACTTTCTGCAATATTTTGTAAATGCATTTTATTTTTTCTTAGCCTCCTCATATTATCTCATTTAAACTCAATAGGTAGCGGGAATAAATCAAATTCATTTTTCTAAACTCTTATTGTTCAAATCTAGTTCACAACACTTAGTATCACAATGATAAATAAATAAAACTTGCTGTTTCCGTAGCTAATTTTCTCTGTGGTGCATCCAAAGTCATTCTTATTCATTCTTCTAATTCATTTAAATAAAGATAACCTTTCAGATGTGCAAACTTACCATCTGAATTTCATTTGTGTATTACAACTGAGACTTGATATTGGCATTTGATTTCCTGCTAGTTTATCTATATTCTCAGTTATATATCTCTTTTTTACAGGGTGAGGCGACAAAGAAAAAATTTCATGATAAGGGATGTCAATTTTTTTATAGCTATTACACAATGCTAATTACTAAGGATCCTCAAAAACAAGTAAGTGGTTTTGTTCAGAATTTTAAAAACTGATGAAATTTTTATTCAATTTTATTTATACAATAACTAAATTATTACATGTAATATGATAGAATAAAATATAGCTTGAAAGAGATTATGCATTAGGAATATTGTTCAATTAGTGTAGCAAAACTTAAATAATATTTCGTTTAAATTTTTGTATATAGATCTTGTAATTTAATTAAAAATACTGCAAAAAATTATTTTTAAAATACCTCAGAAAATATTTAGAGTCCTCTGATAGTTACCTGTTTTAGGTATATAAGAATATAGTACTGTTTATTATTAATTAAATACAAGTAATGATAGGACCTGAAATATAATATTAAAAGCAATATGCAATTAATATGCAATCAAAAAAAGATAGGCTTAATTAAAATTCTACCTTGTTAAAGTATGCTTTTCTTTGTATCAAATTTAAATGTAATAGTACCTTTTTTTTCTTTATATAAGAATTTATCACATTCTTTTTCAGGGTTTAGTTCATAAAATTTAGAAAGTGATTCTTGATATTTAGTTCAATTAAACTTTAGAATATTGTTTGATGTTTGATAATCAGTTTACTATCATCAGGGAGAATAAGAAAATATTTCTCTGGAAATAAATGCAGTGATATTTTTTACCTAATCAAGAAAAATTAATTATTCATTATTGTTTTTTTTTCTTTCCCCAGAACGAATTTTAAAATTCTAGGTGAGATCATGGAAATTACTAAATGATTTTTAAAAAACTATTGAATTGAACAACTCAATTCAGATGTGGCAACAAATTAAATAATTTTCAGAAGTGGAAGTATGAGAACATTATATTTGTTATCCTATATACATTTAAATTTGTCTTGAGCAATATACTTCTTAAAATGTCTTTAAAGGCATTGCATAGTATTGATTTCTAACATTTCTAAATATTTTGAAATAAGTAGGATTCTCAATTGGACTGCAGTTTTGACATTTTTTTCTGCATATTTATACTTTTTGTATGCATTTCATTTGAAAATTGTTTTATATTGACCATTGAGTTTCTTTTTGCATTTTGTTAAACCACATCCCTGCAACAATTATGCATAAAGAATACACCCTGTTGAACCTTTCTGCAATATTCCTTAAAGGAAATTTATTTTCCCAGTCTTATTATTCTACCTCTTAAAACTCAAATACCACCACCACCAGCAGCAGCAGCAGCATCAACAACAAAAATTAAGCCATTCAATACTCAAATCTTGTTTATAGCACTTAATATCACAACCAGAGATAAAGAATACTCACTGTTCCCATTGTGAATATAAAGCAAATGTTTCTATGTTCTTAGTAATTTTACTTGAGTCCTTATTCACCTGGCATATGAATAAAGATCATCCTTCAGATATACAAAGGTGCCACCTAAATTTCATGTGTCTATTACTGTTCAGTCTTGGTATTCCAATTATATTTTCCTTTAACATACTTTTATATTATATGTATTCAGTTTTATTTCTCTATTTTGCAGGGAAGGCGACTAAGGAAGAGTTTTATGGAAGAAAGAAAAAAAAAACATAATTTTTAGTTACTATCTTGCTAATCAAATTACAGAGTGCCATCAAAGAGAAGCTATTATTTTGTCCATCAAAAACAAGTAAGAGTTCTTTTTTCTCTCTTTATGAAACAGTTAAACCTGACATTTGTGTGAACTCAGTCTTATTTACATTTAACTATAAGATCTCTCAATATAAAAAATTTTAAGCGACAGAAATATTGTTGGAATAGTGCTGCAAAGCGTAAACATTATTATTGCATTTTATTTTGAATAAGCTTTACTATATATATCTTGTAATTGGGAGAAAAATACTGCATTAATTTTTTTTAAAAATTGTGTACAACCCTCTAATTGTCTATATTTCCTATTCAATAAGGCGACTCTGTGTATAATTTCTTGAAAAACAAATAATAATGTTATTTGAGATATCATATCAACAGATTTCATAAAATTAAAATAGAACTGTTTTAAGAAGTAAAAATTCATATTCTGTATTTCTTCAGAATAATCAATTTTCTTTGAATCAAACTTTAGGTGTAATGGTACATTTATTCTAATTTTTGTGACATCCATTTATTTTTTTTAATGCCAAGTAGAACATACTGCAGGCATCCTAAGTTATTTTAAACTATATGTAAAGTATTGTGTACAATTATAATTCAGGGCAAACTGACTATAAATGAATATGTTGGTATCGGAATTTATTTTTCCCATTCTCAATGCCCCCCCCCCCCAAATTTACAGGATTCATTCATTCCAATTTTTTTTCAACACTGTAATGAGACTATATAAATGTGAAGAAAAATGTGATAAAAACCATGTTTCCATTTTTCCTTGTCTAATTCTTTAATCATTCTGCCTAACTGCATATGATTTTTTCAAATGTTTGCTAAGTTAAAATTGAATGCAAATTTGCTGTTAGTGAATAATTTCTTTTGTTTTGATGCTGTACTACTTTTTTTCACTTTAAAAATGCATATTGTTATTCTCAGTATTGTCTAGTAGCTTTTTTTAAATTTTTTGTTCATAAATAACTTCCCTGTTATTACTATTGCTATTATTCAGTATTAACGTGAATGTTAGAAAGCAGAATAAAAAAAAGATTACATTAAAAGAAAAGTGAATATATTAATATTAAATATCCTGTGTCAATATGCATATGATTTTGTATTGCATCTTTCATAAATAAATTTAGATAATCAGGCCTTTAAAAAAACCTATCTGCATCAGCACACATTTGCTGATATTCTGTATATGTTGATTAGTATGTTTATGAAAATTATGCTGAAATCTAATGATGAAAAAGTTTTTTTCCGCCTTAATAAATATAAGATTACACTTTATATTTATTAATTTTTAGAACAAAAAGAAAGCAGGATCCCCCACCACCACCTTTTTAGAATTACCATTCTGCATGCAAGAGAAAATTCTGAAGATTTTAGGTATTTCCTAAAAAAAATCATAGAAATTTTTGATTTAATCTAGAAATGATTTGGGAAAATCTAACAGCACAAATGTTGCTCACCCTCAAGCTTGTGCCTCATTAATTAATTGAGCTTTAGAGTTAGCATTTTATGTATATTATTTGTGTGCTTGCATTTTGTATTCTAATCCATCTTCACATGCAGATGATCTTTTCGACCAGAACTCTTTCATTTAGACATCTATATAAATTTACATCTGTTATTACTTATATCTTCCTGGGAAGTCGAAAAGGAAGGGATTAAAACATCAGAAATCAACTGAACAATATATTTTCCTCTTTTATCTGATGGTTGCGGTCGATATGTGTCTCACCTTGTGCCAACTTTTTTTTTTATTGTTGTGGGTTTGAAAGGCTAAAAATGTAAACAGAAAAGATCTTTCCAGGTGCCTCTCTTCTAATAGTGGAAATAATAATATTTGTGTGTGGTACTGAAGAAATTTGGGAAAGTGATCACAACTGCGAATGGGAACAAAAAGTCAATTCTGAAATGATCCAAAACATTAAATTGAAGATCTTTTTTCTTGTGTAAAAGAATTAAAAATCCTTTTATAAAAAATGAATTATGTTATAATATAAATAAACTGTTTCAAAATTTTGTTTAATACCGAATGAAGGATTTCAAAAATTTTGGAGCCTGTATGTAAAAACAGAAGACAAATGTTTTAGATACTCAAAGTTGTTTTATTAAGCTTCTTTTTGTATTAAAAAAATTAAGTACCCTGTGTGTAAAATATAAATTTTCTTATTTTTTCAAAAATTTTGAAGAATATTTAGTATTTGAGAATTTTTGTAGAGAATATAAAATTTTATTTAAAAATAATAAATTTCTGAAAAGGCATGGACAAAAATGCAGTAAGATGAATTTTGTAAAATTAAAAATTGCATTTCTGTTTTAAATAGATTTACATCTGTTATTATACATTATTATTATTATTATTATATACTGCTTTTATAAATTTATTGTGTAAAATAAATATATAAAGAGTGTTTTCATCAATGAAATGTCGCAATCGGTGTAATTTCTGTGACATGTAAAATATTGAATATTGAACTAATGTCCTTATTTTGCCAATATTGTCGTACTAAAAATCTGAATTCATCATGTGCATCATAGCATCAGTGTGCAAATCATAAGACTTCATATGGATGTTCTTATAGAATATCAAAGCTTGGAGCTCCGAGCTTGATGTAAACTAGTTTATTCAATATATTATGGTAATGGGGACTCTAAAGACTATGACTCAGTTAAAGACTTATTGAAAAGATTGTTTTAAAATTGGAATGTCTTGTTCATATCCAGAAGCAAGTGTGCACTCACTTAAGTAAATTCAAACCATCAAATAAATCTCTTGGTCGTGAAGGAAAGTTAACTAATTCTTTTATAAATAAGTTACAAAATTACTATGGGATAACACTTAGAGCAATGTAGGAAATTTATTGTAGATGCAAAGAACAGCTATTGCTGCATTTGCTCATACATGCTCTAGTGCTAAACATCATGTTTATGAACAGTATCCAACAGGGAAGGACAGTTGTAAATACTAGCATGCAATTTACTGCGGGGGAAAAGCTCAAAGAGACCATACAAATCTTAAAGAACTTCATGAAAATCACTAAGCCAACATAAGAGCAGCTATGCGATAAATGCTTGCACGGCAAGACTAAAAGGGATAATGAAAGTGTCAATCATCCTTTGTGGACGATTGTTCCAAAAAGCACGTAGTTGCAAGAATTTTATGGTCTTTTAGCGATTTGTTTCTGAACTAGGAAAAACTCTTGGGAATTATACACTGACAGATTTTCTTTCTTTAGATAAAGAATCGCCACATTAAAAAGGCAGTCTTTTAAGTGCAAGAAAAGTTCCCTGAAAAACATTATCAGCTATTAAAAAGAAGAAAGCTGATAAAAATGTTAACAAAGAATGTATCTACAAATGTGGTGATATTAAGAAAACTAAAGATATTTTTCATAAAACATTGCTAAAAAAACTTTGAATGCCATTTCTGGGAACTTCTGTTTTGTAAAAATTTTGATATGCAAGAATAATATCCTAAAAAATTACGAATATTTTTTCATGAAATTAACTATATTATCTTTTTAAAAAGGAACCGTAATTATAGTTCTCAGATGAATGATTTTTTAAATTTAGAGTTGCTTAATGCTGTTTGAATTATGATAAATTTAGAGTTAAGAAATACTCGAATTGCTATAACTTTCTAGTAAATGCAAATATTTCTTAGATCATAATTCATGGCCTTCACTAAAATGTGTGAATTTGTTTTGTTGAGAAAAAAAAAAAATTGAAAATATTGATTAGAATTTTTGCTTGGGGGTTTTGCATTTTACACCAATAATCTATTACTTTTTTACACTAATTTCCCCTTTGAACTGAGTTGCAAGACACATAAAGCTTGTAGCGTCAGCCTTATAAGCTAGATAATATCCTTCGAGCTGAGGGGTCCCTTTTGCTCGAACGGTATATCGCTCGACTACTGGCTCAAACGTCGCAGGTTCGTACCGCGACCTTCACTAGCTA